>JAZFAU010000078.1:2055645-2084256 GCA_037178615.1 Dione vanillae
TCAAAATTGATTTATTTCATTCAAATTAAAACAGAGAAATTTCATCAAAAAGTAAAGATCAATAGGAAAACGCTTTAACAATAGTATAATATTGTATTCTAGAAAGATCATCTCTCACAGATAGTACTCGTAGGTAGCGAAGCAATCATCGCGTCCATTCGTTCGGAAAAGTCTTTAAATATATTTGATGTGATTCACTTCTACTTGAATGATGTTCATCTATATACAAAATAAAGTAGGTCAAAATTTTAACCGATTTATGTATATTTTTTTATGTATGTCCCATAATGTGAAAACCAATTTGTATAATTCCTTTATATATTTAAAATATGATAAATCCAAAGTGGATTCATTGTCACCATTGTCAGGATCTGATGGTAAAATCTTTTAGAAAATCTTGAGAAATCTTCTCTATATTTCTTTTTTTCTTTTTTATTTGGGCTTAATTTGCACATGCATATAAAGTTTGAAATAATTTTGTGTTAAAATTATAATAATTTTATTATCCTTTGGAATAATTTATTCTTTTCAGGACAGGAAAACTGGAGTCACTTACTTTTTCATTTCTTTAGTCTTTTTAGTATAGGAAAAACTGGGCTCACTTTTTCTTCGTGGTCTTTTAAAAGACCATTTTCTCCATATCACGCTGAAGAACCAAGTTGAAACTAGTAGCAAATATTGAAGATGACCTTTTGAAGCACTGTAAAAATCAAATTCCTACATCAACGCACACAAATCTACGGGATACTTTCGGTTAACTTAGAGGTATGAAATTAATTGCCAAAGGCAACGATTTGAAATTATTGGTCTAACCAATGGAAACAATCTAAAAATTACAAAAATTATAAATATATCTCAGTAAGAACCCTATTACAAACTTCCATTTTGGTTCAAATCTTGAGTTTGTTGACACTTACAAATAGATCGCCGTGGCGCAGAGGCGTAGCGTCTGCCCGTAAACACGATGCTTTGTGGGTTCAACTCCCACTCGGGGAAGGTGAATTTTTTTATTTATATTTTTTTCGCTCTCGGTAAAGCGCGGCGTTGATTTTTATTACTCAACACGCAATGCCTCGAAAAACGCGGAAAGCAGGGATGGAAAAATAAGGGACGAAGCAAGCGAGTGTTTTAACACTTGATTCCTACGGTTCTTGCAATTTCCTCTGCCTACCCTGCGATAAGAGAAAATCTCGAAGATAATTATTTTTAAAATTAACACAGAGAGAAAACAATACAAGCTTATATTTGCAGTTAATATCGGGCAAAATGAGAGGATACGGCCGCAAGTTTAAGATTGTAAATTTTTATAAGAAGCACTTTCCTCAGTGCGCTTGTACTGCTCGCGCTTGACTGATTATTTCTGATACTTCCTTCCTTTTATCTGCCTGCTCAGTTTTGTTACTTTTCCGATTTTCATTAACATTTTTTCCTTTCATTATATCAGGTCTTTTATTAAGAAGGTTTATTGTTTTATCAGTTACCCACTTGTGTTATGTCGCTGCTTTTAGTTCCTTGTTGAATGGATGCTTTAATTATACCTTCCAGCCAATTGAGTTTCTCTTGTAATTGTAATTTCTTTTTTGGAGTTATTTAATTTAGACGTTAGAGCTATTTATTCGGTAAATAGTAGGTTTGACGTTATATTTTTTAGTCCATAGTTCTGTTCAGATCATTTAATATTTTAGTGTTGAAGTTGAGATTGCTTACGCTATTAATGTTTGAAAAACATCTGATTCTAGTACTGGCTTTCATGGTGGCGTATAAAATCTATTTCAATTTTCAGAATTGAATAGAATAAAGAAATTCAAGTACGCGTCTTGCCATAGCAAAGCGGTAAAGTATATTTTTAATTCTCCTGAGTATGGACCGTGAACCCGCTACTATCATGCTTATAATCACACTATGTGCACCTGTCACTTTAAAAATAGAACTAAATACTATCCATTCATAAAATCCAATCATTATAGTAATGTTTATTCTATGTATTTCACTTTATTGTTCAATTTAAGTCAAAGTTCTTTTTATGTCTTTTTAATTTGAAATTTTAAATAGCTTTTCCCTCTTTTTAATATGAAGTTACAACATCCATTGATTGAATATTCATATTTAAAGCTATATTCTATATTTCTTGTTTTACACTATAATATAATTATACATGAGTTAAGTACGGCGACGGTCGCAGATTCAATTTTTTTCTCCAATAACAATACAAAGCTCATGTTGACACTAAATTGAATGAAAAAATGGAAACAGTATTTCAACACTAGGTTCTCACTGCCTACTCTTTATGTATCGCATATGAAATAAAGAGATAAAAGCTATAAAAATACCAACAAAAAATATCAACTATTTTTATTTTACACAATTTAACACGTAAATCTTTTTTATGGAAAAAACATCGCAGTACATTATAAGCTGACAACTATTGGACATGGTCATTAAATGGAGTGAGTAATTTGTCAAATGGCTAAGTCCGCAGACCATAAACTAAAAATGTAGGCATCGTACATGTAGCGGAAAGGTTCGGGTGATGGTAAAAATAGCTTAAGCTTGAGTTAATTTGGTAGGGGTGTACTAATGTTTGTGTAAAAATTAACTGAAGTTAACTACTATATTAAATATTTTTTTGGAACAAATATATACTAAAATATATTTTGTTTATTTTAAATAATTTTTCATTTATTTATATTATTTATTAATATATGTATTTTGTTTATTGAAGGCACATCATCTGCCTGTAAACTTATGGGTTCGATTCACAAATAAGATCAATTATTTCGTTTTATTTTATTCGCTCAGGCAACCAAACAAGTACACCGTTAAGTTCCGCCTCTTGCTAAAAGGTGGAGGCAATACCTCGAAAAGTGGAAAACGAGTAACAGGAGTAGTTTGTATTTGTGTATTTCATAAATATAATCATGAGGTGATAAGAGGAATTATGACAGATATTATGAGGCAATCTCCAAATTATAAGTGAGAAATCATATCTGGCTATTGGCTGACTGGGTGATGCTGTGGGCTCATACAGTAGGTGTCTCGACACTAAAAGACACTAAACACTTAAACGGATGTTTCATCTGAGCCTCATGTTTTGATACCCCCAGGTTTTGTCCCTAGATAAAATAAAAAAAGACCCTACGGAAAGCTTAAACCTAGTGCATTAATGTGACGACAGCCAATTTCAGCCAACCGCCACTACGTTTTAATTTCATTCGCATGGATTCGCGTCGATTTGTACGGACCCCTGGGGAACCCTGCGTCCAAGATTTCAACGACTAATATTTTCGTGTCCCTCAGTTCATGGCACTACTCTGTTATGAAAACATTTTTTTCCAGTCGTCGCAGATAGGGAAGCACCCGTGGTATGCCGTGATCACGTCAAGCGATACAGCGAGTAGATCACCTTCAGCCAATGACGGTATCTTCAGAATAATCTGGGCTTCAATATTAAAATTGTTATTGAAATATTACTTAGTTGTTTCGTTACTAGAAACTGAATTCTGCTTCTGATAGATTCGGACCTATCTCCTTCAGGTAGTCAATAATTACCTAAGTTTATTTTTAACTTTAAGCTCTCCAATAAAACATTTTTACAATCCTATAAATATTTAAGACTTAATAAGTAATAAAAGAAATAGAATGGTACTTAAAACTAAAATTAAAATCAATGCGAGGGCTGCTTTTTCCCACTATACTAAAAAAACAGTAAAAAATAGCGCAGACGATTGCTTAAAATACATTTTATTTCAATAAAATATGCGTAACATAACGGAATTTGAATAAGTTAAATAAAAGTACATTAAAAAGCACTCGGGGCTAAATACATTTTAAACTCACGTAATTATACAGTAATTAGCATCCTTAATTGTTTAAAATGCTTTAGATTGGTTCAGGGGGAAGAATGTGACAAAATTTTTTTAGGTCACGCGTGTTTAATTTTTGAGGTTATCGAGGACATATTTATATTTTGTTCATAAAAAATCGTTTTTAACTAGATTTGAAATGCGGCTTTTCTTCTGTGGTGAAAAATAACTAAAAGTGCTAATGGATAATATTCTTTACTTTTATTATATTACATTTAAATTCAAGTTCCAGAATAGCAAGTATTTATCACACCTGATAAAATATGGTTCATTTTATCTATTTAATAAATTAATTTAGGTAAAAACAGATTTTAACGGTATTATAATATTCAAAGTACGAAATATAATAACTTTAGGGTTAAAGTCGTAAATTTTATAATATTCTAGAAATTATTGAAAAACTTAGACTCCTCCAGTATCTGCTTCACATTAGCAAAAGTTATAAATTATATGATCGACCCAATATGCTTCTGCTAAGCAAAATTTAGGGCTCAACTTTTGCTTCTATATTTTGGATCTGAACCGGTAATATTTTCACATAGGTAGCGATTAATCGGATTAGCTTGATTAGTTCGAGCCCATCTGGCTTTCGTATGATTTACCATTTAATACAATGGTTAACTTTACATATAAAATAAATCGTTTAACTGCTGTCTATTGTAATGAATCAAACCAGGTTCCTTCTTCAACTACATTTATTAATACTGAGTACAATTCAGATATCAAAGGTACAGCATGACTGCTTAATGTTCTCTTCAGAATGTTCCTCCCAAGAATGGTCAATCAAATATTTATACTAGTTCATTTATACCCCCACACAGTTGACCACTTCCAATACAATTTAATGTTGCCAACTAAACTAATTTAATTTTTGAAATACAATTCCATAATAAAATATATAATCAATTATAACAATTAATAAATTATTATAACATCGGATATTACAAATGTTAAAATTATTTGATAGACAAATAACGAGTGACATTCAAGAAAATATATTATTTCTTTATACAAACAATAATAAAATATCGATAAATTACAGTACAATTAAGTGATAAAATAACAAATCACAACACTATTGTGAGGTCAATTAGAAATAATTTGGACAATACTGTTTATTACAGAAATATGTAATATTGCAATTTTGCATAATTATAATAACAGGATTTACTACGCGATATTTGAATTTATAATAATAGTTAGCTATCAGCTAAGAGTTGTGGTGCAGTAAAAATTATGGTGGGTAACTGATTTTATATGATATATTTTAATTTCATTTCCTTGGTAAGAAATCAATGCGTTTAAGTCAACACCGCCGCTCAACAC
Organism: Dione vanillae; assembly: GCA_037178615.1. Classification (NCBI taxonomy): domain Eukaryota; kingdom Metazoa; phylum Arthropoda; class Insecta; order Lepidoptera; family Nymphalidae; genus Dione; species Dione vanillae. The sequence continues at coordinate 2,060,835 of JAZFAU010000078.1, forward strand.
TCTCTGTCACAAAAATTGTTCTGAAAGCGGGAAACGGAGCTTACTTAATACTTTCTACTACGTTTTCGTGATACTTATATATAAGATACTTATTTCTCTTCTACAGTGTACTTGCGACTACTGCAAGGCATCTTCTTCTTGCAGTGCCTCTTCACTACTGAAGGTTGGCCGTTAGTTCCCTGAAACTCTCCTTGTCCATGGCCAATCGGAACAGTTGTTCGACAGAGGTGATGCCTGTCCACTCCCTGATGTTTTTGAGCCACGACTTTTTCCGGCGTCCAGCGCGCCTCTTTCCTTCCACCTTGCCCATCATGATGACTTGCAGCAGATTATACCTATCGTGCCTAAGCACATGACCGAGGTATTCAACTTTCCGCTTCTTGATGGTTTGTAATAGCTGTCGGGTCATGAAGACGCGCTGGAGAACAATCTCGTTCCTGACTTTTTGCGTCCAACTGATGCGAAGCATGCGACGATAACACCACATCTCGAATGCCTCGAGACGTCTCAGGGTATCTTCCTTTAGAGTCCATGCTTCGCAGCCGTACAATACAACAGGCCAGATGTAGCATAGGAGGATTCTTACTCGGAGCTTGATGTGAATTCGTCGACAGCACAGAACTTTCCTCATGTTAGTGAATGAAGCTCGGGCCATTTCTATCCGGGTCTTAATATCTTGGTCTGATTCCCATGTTTCATTTACCCAAGCTCCAAGATATTTGTACTGACGAGTCCGCTCTAGATTTTTGCCGGCTACTTGTATTGTTGGATTTAAGTCAGGGTTTCTGGAAACTACCATTAGTTTTGTCTTGCTGATGTTGATTGATAATCCAGCTTTCTCACTGCTATTGTTCACTTTGTCAACTATTTCTTGCAGGTCTTTTTCTGTTGACGCTATCAAAACTGTATCGTCGGCATAGTGAAGATTATTGATGGTCTTTCCATTAATCTTTACACCAGCTGCAAGGCCTTCTAAAGCTTCTGATATTATAGCTTCTGAATATAAGTTGAATAGCAGTGGAGACAAAATGCAACCTTGTCGAATGCCCCGTCGAATCTCAATTTCATCTGTATCCTCGTTTTCTACCCTAACAGTGGCCACTTGGTTCTCGTACAGTTTCCGAATGATTCTTATGTCCTTCCCGTCGAGTCCGATGTCATCCAAATACTCCAGTAACTGTTGATGTTTCACACGGTCAAAAGCTTTTTCATAGTCTATAAAGCACATCAGTACATCGACTTGCATGTCTCTGCATTTCTGAACTAGAACATTTAGGGCAAAGAGGGCTTCTCGAGTCCCAACACCTGAACGGAAGCCGAATTGACTATCTCCCAGTTGTTCATCACAGGTAGGTGTGATCCTGTTCTGTATGATTTTCAAGAAAAATTTTAGTACATGGCTCATAAGACTAACCATACGATATTCTCCACATTTGCGAGCATTCTGCTTTTTAGGGATTGTTATAAACGTCGATTTGAGCCAGTCCTTGGGAAGATCGCCAGTATCGTAGATCTTATTGAAGAACTGTGTTAATAATTCAAGCTGGTCTTCTTCCAAGAGTTTCAGTACTTCTATTGGAACATTATCAGGCCCAGGTGATTTTCCAGCTTTGGCTTGTCTTAAAGCTTGTAACACTTCCGACTTCAAAATTGAAGGACCAGTTCCATTTGTGGTTCCTACAATGTTCCTGGTAGCATCTGCAAACATTGTGGAGACGTATTCTGTCCACTCTTTCTTCTTGGCTTCAATATTCAAAATCAGGTTTCCACTAGCATCGGATAAGACAGTACTGCTTTGTAGCCTTTTCCCAGTCATTTCCTTCAGATGTTTGTGTGCGTTAAAACTATCATGCTTGCGAAACAAAGCCTCCATTTGTTCGCATTTGCTGTTAAAATAACTGTTCCGTGCCTCAGTTATCTCTTTGCGAATAGTTCTGTCAATATCCAAATATCTAGCTGGGTTACTGCTCTTACACAGTCTTCTTTCTTCCATGTGTTGTAAAATTGAGTCCGTCATCCAGTCCTGTTTTTTAATCTGTTGAGGATGTTGTAGGTGGTTTTGGCATACATCATTAACTTTTTGCTTGAGGCTCTCCCATAGTTGTTGGTGATTAATTTCCGGTGTAATGAGTTGATTTCTTGCCCATTGATTTATGTCCATAGACACTCTATTGCGCGTCTCAGGGTCAGCCAGCTTCCTGACGTTAGGGCGCTTGCAAGGTTCTCGCCTTTGTATCCTCTTCAACATTATATCGGCTCCTGGGTAAGTTTGAGCTTTCTGGACACAATTTCGGTACCTTTTGTTAATCATCACGTAGTCTATTTGATTTCGCACGATGTGGTTCACTGTGTGCATTGGAGAGGTCCAGGTATATAGCCTGCGGGGAGGTAATTTAAAGAGAGTATTTGTTATGACAAGTTCCTTCTCTTGGCAGAATTCAATTAAAATATCGCCTCTCTCATTCCTATTACCAAGACCAAACGCGCCTGTCACTCCTGGAACAACGACTGATCCTACCTTTGCGTTCATATCACCCATAACAATATTTACATCATGCGATTTTGTTGTATTTAGAAGAGCATCTATATCTTTGTACAAATCCTCGATCTCATTCATGGGCTTCTGTTCGGTGGGTGCATATACCTGAATGATGTTAATGTTACATGGCTTAGCTTCCAGTGTAATCATCATGGCCCGGTTTGATAGTGGCACAAAGTCCGTGACAAATTGGGAAGTCTCTTTCGTCACAATAATTCCTACGCCATATCTTTCGGTGTGATGGTCGCTTCCCGAATAATAGAGCACACTGTTGTTCGTTGCTAGATGTTTTCCTTGGCCTGGCCATTTGGTGGTACTGCAAGGCATACTCCTGTCTAATATTATTCTAATATTATTTATATATATTTCACAAAGTTCGTTCACATTTGTGTATATCTATAAATTAAACAAAACAAAGGAGAATTATCATGTTCATAAGCTAAATATACTGCAAAACATTTCATTATTAAATGGCGAGAATTTAAATCACCGCTGATTTTCATTTGTTTCCTTATTTATATTCACTTATATATCAAAGGCTAAATCCAACAAAACTTGCTTGCTATTAAAATTGATCATTATAAAAATCGATTTCTATTCTGATTCTCCACATGAAGAGCTCTTCATGGCTATATGTGAGCTTGAAACTAATATATATTTCAACAATAAATTCAACTTCAATTGATCCATACAATTTGTTCACAAAGTTAACAGTTTAACATGTTCTATTTCTAATTCAGCTATTTCTAGGTTGATGTATATTTAATTCACAATCGAGTTAACTTCTAAGCACTAATTTCAGTTTATTCAGGACACGGTGTACGAAGAAACCTGTTCAACACAATGTGTGGTGAAGTTAGATTGTCTTGTTACAACTTATTTTTGTTGTTAACATACGAATTGCGACGTAGATAAGAATTTATAGCTATTGGCTTAGAGGGTTCAAGCTTGCATTTCGAATTATTTGTATTTTTTTGCTTTTTTTCGTGTAATTAATCTTAGATTGTTTTTTAATAATATTTTAATTGGTTTTATATTTTTTTTTGTTAGCTTCACGCTTTATCCCGCACATGGCAGGGTAGGCAGAGGGAACTGCAGGAACCATAATAACCTAGTGTTAAGACACTCCGTTACTTAGTCCCTGCTTACTCCGTCCCCACTTTCCGCCGTTTTCGAGGCATTGCGTGTTGAGTGGCGGAACTCAACGCCGCGCTTTGCCTTAGATGCCAGAGCGAAGAAAATGGAAATAGAAAAATCCATCTTCTCCGACTGGGGATCGAACCCAGTAACCGTCGCGTTACAGGCAGACGTTGCGCCTTTGCGCCACGGAGGTGGTTTTATATGTATGTACATATATATATATATATATATATATATATATATATATATATATATATATATATATATATATATATATATATATATATATATATATATATATATATATATATATATATATATATATATATATATATATATATATATATATATATATATATATATATATATATATATATATATATATATATATATATATATATATATATATATATATATATATATATATATATATATATATATATATATATATATATATATATATTTAGCTTTTCGTTTTATTCCAACATAGTAGGGTAGACAGAGGGAACTGCAGGAACTAAGGTAACCTAGTATCTTACACTCTGTTCCATTATATTTCATTCTATCGAGACATTGTGTATTAAGTGGCGCAACTCAACACCGTGCTTTACCTACTTGCCAGAGCGATAAAAATGAAAGTGAAAAAATCCATCTTCCCCGAGTGTTAATAAAAACTTTCGCCCTTATAGGCAAACGCTGCGACTCCGCACCATAACGGTTTTCATTATTTATTTTTCTAACTGTCGTAAAACATTTAAATAGATATCTATATTATGGCTATGTTAAATTTGACGGATCGTCAATTAATAATTAAATACTTGAATATTATTATTCTTTTGACATAGTGCTATCAAATTAAATCAGGGGTCATATAATATATATGTATGTACATATATATCCGAGGGGTGGCTGAAAAGTTGACTCGCTTAGCACACTACTAAGTGCAGGTGTCTTAGGGAGTAAACAAGCCAAGTTTCATGTCATTACCATCACTTCCTGATTGTTGAAGCGGCTAAGTTCACACCCTGTCTGCTTCCAGCTCTTCGGCCCCATAGAAGCAGCCTTCTATATTCCAACGAACCCAACTCTCAGAGCCAATCGACACGACGGGAGGTTATATACATATGTGTATGTAGTGTATGTGTGTGTGCGTGTGTATTGTGTGTGCTGTGTGTGTGTGTATGTGTGTACTTGTGTGTAATTTTGTTACATAAATTAAATTATTCTGTCTGGTTTCCGAAATGCTATAAGAGTTAGTATAAAATAAGATACATTACTTAAGCTACCACTTTTGCTAAATTATTGTAGGAAAATTTTATACACATTCACATAGTTTCCACATACGTGCGATGAAGATATAGAGATGGTAATATATGTCAAAGAATATAAGTTTCATACATTGAAAGTACAATTAGGTCGCCTGCCCAGCTAATGAATACATATCATCAACATTAGACGAAGCTTAGAATTTTCAAATGAATAAAGCTCGTGTTAATTTGCAACGGGCAAACAATTATGGCACTTAAATTGAAGATATAAGGGTAAAATTTTAATGACCAACCTAATTATATGAACGATGAAATTCCTTTACGTGCTGATGTAGAGGTTATAATTGAAACTATGGCTCAAGGGAGAAACTTTTGCTAAAACACTGTTTGACGTGTGTCAATGTTCTACACGTGACACGTCTTGCTGTAGAAAAAAACTTTTATTTTATTAAAAAATATTGATGTAAAAATGTATTGTGATAAGAAACGTAGTGTTAAAACACTCCGTAGTTCCTATTTTCCGTATTATTTTGAGGCATTGCGTGTTGAGTGGCGAATCTTAATGCTGCACTTTGCCTAGTTTCTAAAGCGAAGAAAATAGAAATAGAAAAATCCGTCTTACCCGAGTGGGAATTGAGCCCACAAAACGTCGCGTTTACAGTAAGAGGTTGTTGCTCTGCGTCAGAACGATTTTCTTAGGATAGTTACTATTACGTAAATAATTCCTTAAGTGAATCAGAAATAACGACAAAGATAAGAAATGAGAGCAAAAGCTAACATTGCTTAAATAATTGTGCAACTGAAGAGGCAGTGGCACGAGTGGAGCGGTAGCGAAGAGAACTAGTAGACGTTGGGAGAAAGGTTCTTGAGTGGTGGTCACGAACTGGATGACACTTGGTGGGCAAGCCTCCTATTGGGTGGACTTCCGATTTTCTCAAGGTCAGAAAGCGATTGGATGTGGGTAGTATGGAACGCTTGTGTCCAGCACGGACGTAATAAAGTTTGAGAAAATAATGATGATCATCTATTAGATTGCTTGATGGTTTAAGTTTGAAGATAGATAGTTGTTGCGAAATTTCAACCATGCGGAATTGCAAGCCTTGATTTGATTCATAATATTATGTATAATAATAATATTTTTTTTAATCATTCATACAAAATAGACTCTTATTCATAAAAAAGAATAAAAACAATGCAAGTTATAAGTAGTGCAGATTGAATACAATACTAAACAAACAATAGTGACTATCGTAGAAAAAGTTTCATCCATATTTTTATAAATTCTAAATAAATAAATATATATATTACATTTTTTATAATTTACTAAAATATTGCCTTTATAAATAGTGTCTAGGTATAAATCTGTAGTATTAATATAGATTTATTTTAGTGATAAATAAAGCGTGGCGTTAAGTTCCGCTACTCAATACACAGTTTGTCGAAAGTTTGACAAAAAATGGAAAACAGAATTCTAAGCAATTAACACTAACTACATTAAGTTTCCTACGTCGTTAAGTAAAAAAAATCTTCTTATCTTCTAAGACTAATCTTCATACATAAAAATCATTTTCATTTTCTCGTAATTTTCAGGAAAATAGGATGAAAATAAAAATAGGATGAAATTTGATAGCAAAATTTGACGACGGTGGACTATAGAAGTTTAACCAGAATTTCTGCATCCGTAACTTGTGTAAGTACCTACTAGTTTGTGTAAAGCGGAACTGTTTAAGTCAGAAAGCAAATTCTGGAAATTACACCGGGACAACGATGATAGTAGATGAGAAGACATTTACACTAAATTTGTATATATAAATTCTATAATACAGAATTATCATTATCATTATATAACTATGCATTCGGAAAATAAATTATTTAGTAGAACTATTTAACTATTAACGTCTACCACTAACTTCATTGACTTCTATACAATATATTACTATAAAACATCAAATGCTGAGTCAGTTGTTAAGTTTTGCGTTGCAGCAAAAGGCAGAGCAGGTATCTAAATTATACATATTTGAGAGAAAGTGTCAATAATAATAATATTGTTTTTACTTGGCTTGTGAGAAATAAAACTCATGGTCAACAATTTTCAGACAGACAGTGTGCTTGTGTGTGTGTGCGCGCGCGCGTGTGTGTATGTGTGCGCGTGTTGTGTGTATGTTTATGTGTGTGTGCGTGTACGTGCGTGTGTGTTTGCATGTTTTGAGTGGCTTTGTCGAAATGTGTGGGAATGGAACTCATAGCCCTCACGTTCACAAATAAACGCTGTGTACTTCGCCACGGTATAAAATGAAACCTATAAAATAAACCGAAACATAAAACGCATAACTGTCAAAAGTTTTTGCTTGTAATTTTTTGAAAATGTAATTTCTTGAACGATGTGATTAGTAACATTTACTGAATTGTTCGCGACGGTTTTACGAATTGCTGGGCATTTAGTAAAATTGTGCGTTCTTTTCCCCGAGGGCGAGCTGTTACGACTAAGTGTTTCTCAGGAGTGGCAGAAAAAAGTTCTTTTTTTTTGTTATTTTCCTCAGATTTTAGCATTTCTCATTATGTTCCATTATACAGTAATCACTTTGGAAGTTTTTATTTTATAGGTTCAGAGACTTAATCTAATTGGTTTACAGTTTTATGTTCGTCGTAGTATAGTTTAGCGTTTAACTGTAAATGAGAGGATTGTGGGTTCGATTTCTACACGAGGTAATATTTTTTATGATATGAAATATTTTTGACATAATGTTTATGTTGCTTCGTTTGTCTTGCCCTATTACGTAATGTGTATATGTATATTTTGTTGTTGCTTTAATAATAGAACTAAACTTCTCTTTATCTCCCGTACTAAAGGATAGGTAGATGAAACTTATTGGTGAGATACTTATTTCCACGCCTAGTCTTACGATGCTAACTATCTTACGTGCTAAGTATCTTAACACTCACACACACACATTCGTAGTGACGAACGAGATCTTGTGAGGCATTACTTGTTGATCGGTGGAAATCAACACCATTTATCTTGTTATTACAAAAACATAAAGATTCTCCCCGAATGGGAACCGAACAAAAAACCGTCGATTTACAGATGCAATGTCAACATAGGTATATATATTCCATTTTTTCGTTTTGTCTCATATAGAATACATGACGATTGATAGATCCATTTCATCAGCAGTATCTGTTTCATCATATATAATTACGATATATTCTATTTCTTATGTCTTCACGCTTTATCCCGCACATGGCAAGGTAGAGCAGGCATCATAGGAACCAAGTATTAAAAACAATCCGTTGCTCAGTCCCTACTTCACGCCCCTGTTCGAGACATTGTGTATTACATGGCGAAACTCAACGCCGCGCTTTATTTCCAGAGCAAAAAAATAGAAATAGAAAAGTCTATCTTATATATATATATATATATATATATATATATATATATATATATATATATATATATATATATATATATATATATATATATAAAGAAAGCTCTAAAGAAGCTTCGCAATTAGTAAACATAGTACAACGTATATATATATATATATATATATATATATATATATATATATATATATATATATATATATATATATATATATATATATATATATATATATATATATATATATATATATATATATATATATATATATATATATATATATATATATATATATATATATATATATATATATATATATATATATATATATATATATATATATATATATATATATATATATATATATATATATATATATATATATATATATATATATATATATATATATATATATATATATATATATATATATATATATATATATATATATATATATATATATACGTTGTACTCTGTTTACTAATTGCGAAGCTTCTTTAGAGCTTCCAGCATAAATACGGTCATTTTGTTTATTAAAATACTGCTCAATTGTAAAAATTTTCTCATCCGTAAACAAAATTGTTTTGTGACCTCCCTTTGCGTACCGCTTAAGTAGTTGTTTGGATTTTACCACTGTATTCTTCTTTAAATTATCAGTTAAGAAGTGACCAGTACGTCTCTTATAGGCTGCAAGTCCTAAGTCATCTTTTAATATACGCGACATGGTTCTAGGAGCTATCTTCATCTCCCGAGATAAAATCTTTTGCTTACGGACAGGATTTCTTCGAATTCTTTCCCTAACTGCTTTAATCACCTTTTTCACACGAACGGTACGTGGACGGCCAGATCTTTTTCTGTCACAAACAGAGGAGGTATCATTGTACCTATCAATAGCCCGGTAAACAAACATTTGACTAATACCAAGCGGGTGGAAGGTTTTAAAAATTGCACTTTTCTCCATACCTACTTTATGTAAGGCAATCACAGCGATTCGGTTCTCTTTATCACCCCACTCCATTTTAATATAACAAAATATTTAACAATATAATGGCGCGAAAATAAGAAACACATCAAGCAATCATATAAAATGACAGATTCCAAATTCAAACGTAATATTTTCTTTTTTTGAATAGTAACAGTATTTATGGCCAGACTAAGTATATATATATATATATATATATATATATATATATATATATATATATATATATATATATATATATATATATATATATATATATATATATATATATATATATATATATATATATATATATATATATATATATATATATATATATATATATATATATATATATATATATATATATATATATATATATATATGTATATATATATATATATATATGTATATATATATATATATATATATATATATATATATATATATATATATATATATATATATATATATATATATATATATATATATATATATATATATATATATATATATATATATATATATATATATATGTGTATATATATATATATGTATATATATGTGTATATATATATATATATATATATATATATATATATATATATATATATATATATATATATATATATATATATATATATATATATATATATATATATATATATATATATATATATATTCAATGGGTCATTCCATTATTTAAATTTCTGATAGCTTTATTACGAGAAGAAAGTTTGTTGACTCAACAGACAACGTTTACATATAACAAGTCTAAAAAGAATACAATTTATCTCTATATATAATAAAACAGTAAAAAAATCGTGTCTGTACATTAAATATTTTTACAAAACAAAATATGTAGGGTTATTAAGAGTGTTATTATTATTAAAAATATATAATAATAATCCTTATTAAAAATATATATAATATCTCACAACATGATATACTCAAAAAAAAATATAGAAATCATTAATTTCAAGTTTAAAAACCTCAAAAAAAATTATGTCATAATAATATCTTTATCATAATAATTTAAATGAGTAATGTTAGTCCAAGCTAAACCAATATATTACTATTTAGTACCTAGCTTTATCAAGAAGGGTAAATGTTACAAATTACTAAGATACTTTAACTCGGGCATACTACCAAAAAAGTATAATGTGCGTAATACCTTTAAAAAGTGCGAGCTGAGCCGCTGGCAACAGCTAGTATATATTTAATTTAGAAAGAAATATTTTGTTATCATTATTGTCATAACCTGTAAAATGATTGAACAAAAATAATATTATTTACAGTTTTTTTACTTTTACTTTACTTTTTTGTTTTTCGTTTAATTAATTTAGCTTTGTTAATTCTCTTCAGTTAATATAATGTAAAATATAAACGTGTTGTAAAATTTTAGCATATTTGTTTTCAGAAATCTATTTTAAAATATTATTATTAATATTTCAAATTTATTTTAATAGCCATGAAACCTTCGTTTTTTTTGTTTATTTATTTCAAATATATTTTTTTTTGCTTCACGGTTTATCCCGCACATAGCAGGGTAGACAAAGGAAACCGCAGGAATCTTGGGAATGTTATGTTTTTTGTATATAATATACATAAATTGACATTTAAATATATCCTTTGTCAATTATATTGTTCTTTCAATTGTTTTACATAAATTTGGTTGTATTAGGACTGTATATTTTCGGTATTTAATGACCATACTTTTTTCTATACATAGTTAATGCATCCTAGAAGATTGAAGTTTAAATATTTATTGAAATATACGAAAGCTATTTGTAAAAGTCAGCTAAACTCCAGAGACAAATACGCAATAAAGCCTCGACTCCAAAACCGGATTATGACACGACCCGTGTCAAATTGACAGCTGCTGTCAGATGACATATGTCACGCTGACACTCGCTAACACCATTGATCTTCATTGGTACATTGCCATATAAAAAGTAAGATGACAAACAGAGTAGCCACAATAAATAAAGTCACTATATCTAAAATACTACTTAAATATTTGTTTTTGTATATTTAGGTACGATAAATATTTTATAATTTTATTTATTTATTTTTTTGTCATAAACACAAAAAAAATTCTATTTTTTTAAATTTTATTCTGAATTTTATTTCCGTTTTGGGAACATTGTGTAGCTATATATACAATATATTTTTTCCTAGCTTTTCAAAGCATACTAGATAGGCATTGTAAATTTTCAAGTCCCCACTCAATCCCCCGAGTAAAAATTGAAGCAGTGGTCCATGGTCACGGGTAGTAGAAATTTACCCGTGTCTATGGACTCGTATACGTATGTTAACATTTTTTGGAAACCCGTCGAGTTTCCAATAACTGTCAATAAACGTTAACAAATCATTTTAAAAAACAATTAAAGATGAAACAATCTATAAATCTTTTCTTAAAAGTAATAATTATTATGGATTACGATTAAAATCACTTTTTTGTTCGAAAATCTATTACTACTATGAAGTTTAGTGTCGACTAAGCTTTGACTCCTATAAGATTATGACACGACCCATGTCAGCTTACTAACAACTTGGATGGCATATGTCATGGAAACATTAAACTATAAATTTTTCGAAATAGAAGTAAGAGAATTGCAATTTCGCTTTGAGAAGCTCCAATAGAAACGATAACAATAAAATAAGATTAAAAAAGAAAAAAAATAGAAATAAAAATCAAGCTTTTTGTACCAACTCTGTTAACAAAATTAAGTATAATTTAATTACTTTATCAATTTAATGAATTTATATCAAATTATTCGACTTTTTTAGTAATAATTAAGCAGTTTACTTTTTAAATTTACGTCACATAATGTTCTTGATTAGGAGGAGTATATTGTCACTCTCTTACACTTAAAGAGAAAACAAATTGTTGGGTTACGCTACTAAGCCAAAAAGTCACGAAAATTGACAGTTTTAAAACTAGGCTCAGTTTATTATCCCTACTATGACAGAATTAGAATAATCAAATACGGTAATCGGGTAAAAAATAGAAGCCTAGTGTCAAAATACTCCTTGTATTACCATAACCATGAAATATTATAGTATTTTCCTAGTGGACTATAACTATAACTAATCCACAGCCACTTATTAATTACACTTTAATATAATAAAGTCTAATCATCACAAATATTGTATCCAATCTCTAACTCTCTAGTGTTTTGAAGGATCCAAATTAAGTTGTAAATTGAAACATTTAAAATTCATTGCCGTTTTAATGGCCTCGCCAAATAACTCATTTAACACGATATTCGTGTAACTACGCTAATATACATTGTAACATAATTTTGTTGTTAAATTTAGTCCAAATATTTTGCTACTAGCAAAATAAGCGAAGCGTTGAGTTTTGCTGCTCAATATTCTTCATACTATCTGTTCACCGTGTGGAGAAGAAGAGGAAGTGTGGAGAAGAGGAAGAGGCTAAAAAATATAATAATTAAATAAAGAATTTATTGCGTGTCTATGAATTGCACATGTCAAAATTGGAAGTACTTTGGAAAGTTATTTTTTTAATTTCTTTTATATTTATAACAATATAAAGATTTAGAGTTCTCAAATGAATACATAGAAAAAGATAATATGTGAGAGATTAGAAGAATTTAGTTGTAATTAAAATAATAAAACATGACATTTCATTTTATTTAATAAGTAATTGTACATACATACATACATACATAGCTTCACGCTCTATCCCTAGCGGGGTAGTCAGAGAAAACGGTCTCTGCATACCTCGTCCACTATCATTAACCTATGCTACATTCTCTCCGGAGAGTCCTCATGCTTTTTATGTGACCTTCCTCCAGTATTTCCGATACTGAGTTTTCGAAAGTCAACCGAGGTCTCCCCTTACCTCTCTTACCACTCATTCTTTTTACCATTCTTTCATCATACTTTCGATGTGCCCTAACCATCTGAACACGTTCTTCTTCATTCTTAATTTTTCTTTTTTTTTTCTTTTTTTTATAGCTTCACGCATTGTCCCGCACATGGCAGGGTAGGCAGAGGGAATTGCAGGGACCGTGTGAACTTAGTGTTAAGACACTCCGTTGCTTAGCCCCTACTTTCCGTCTTTTCGAGGCATTGCGTGTTGAGTGGCGGAACTCAACGCCGCGCTTTGCCTAGTTTTCCAGAGCGAAGAAAATGGAAATAGAAAAATCCATCTTCTCCGACTGGGGATCGAGCCCAGAAACCGTCGCGTTACAGACGTTGCGCCTCTGCGCCACGACGGTTCTTAATTATTATGAATTGTTATTTAGTATTTGTTAGTGTATTTGTAAAATTTACAAAAGGTAGCTCGATGGCAATCGTGTCCTACGCCACTGTAAAAACACTTTACTCCTTTAAAACCGTTCCATCTTTCGTGCCACATTGCACTACAAAAATAATTTTAAAAGACGACATGGGCTTCTATCGTGGTGGTTAGTTTTATCATTTTTGAAACAAAAGATTCTGCCTTCACTTTGTCCAAAAACTAGAAAAAATAATATATTAATCAATTCTTAATTTTCCACCTATTTTGATATATTTTAGAGAAATATTATATGTATTATTATTAACTGTATGCGTGGGTTCTTTCAATTATTTTCAATTGAAATCAATCACATACTGTGTTGGTTCAGAAGCGTAGTATCTGCCTGTAAATACGACGGTTTGTGAGTTCAATTCTCACTTAGGGAAGATGAATTTTTAATTTCTATTTTCTTCGCTCTGGCAACTAGGCAAGCGCAGGCAGGCACTCTGGCAAACTAATCGTGGGGAGTGCCTTAACACTATGTTCCCACTGTTCCTGAGGTTCCTTCTGCCTATCCTGCTTCGAGCAGGATAAAGCCTAAAGCTAATAAAAAAAATTCAGTCTACTGAAATTATTTCGGAATTACGAAGAGTGTACGGTCATGATAAAATTATTTTATTTACATTTCTATTATAAAATATGGATAAAAATGCAATAAAGTTAATTAAAACTTTTTATAACTTTAAAAATAACAATAAACATAACATAGCTTCAAAGCTTAAATATCTCTTTATATTTAATAATATGGTAATTTGACCGAAATACACAAACATTTGTTTAAATACAACCCTTTTGGAGTCCCACTGTCCGCATTCGTCCTTCAATTAACACAAACTATGCCCTAATGAGAAAGTACCTGACCAAAGCTTTTTTATGTATGTGTTAGTTAGAGGTAGTTTAGTGCATAGTCACTATGTGCGTCAAATTCATACGACTTTTCATACTTTCCAAATATTTGATGTTAACGATCGTAACTTAATATTTAGCTTTGTCTTACCAGAACGATGAAATGAAAACAAAATATTTCCTTGACTGGGAAACGGACCCAGTATAAACGTGTTTGCTGTCTGATGAAGTCCCGCTGTGCCATGATGGCTTCGGTTATAATGTAACAATAATATCCTTTGATAAACCTTTTGTAAAGTAAAAGACAATGAATAAGAAAAAGGAGCTACCAAATTAAACGTTACTGTGCATGTTAACTCAAGAAAATACCTCAAAAAAATCGAAAAGCGCGGCCGGAGAAAGTAGAGAATAAGCAATGGAGTGTCTTAACACTATGTTCTTTGGGTTCCTACGGTTCCATCTGCCTACCCTGCCATGTGCGGGATAAAACGTGAAGACATAAAAAAAATATATGTATATATAAGCTTATCTTTAAACTTAAACAAAGATTTAGAACCAAAATACAAACAAAGTACCTCCCAGAAAAATCAATTAACCATCCGCCTCTTAACCAGACAATGTAGTCGTTTTAATATTAAATATTCAATAGAAATACTCGTAAAGGTGTACCTTCTCTTTTTGACAGTCAGCGATGTAGACTGTAATTTGGTATTCTAATTTAAAACAGATTGAATTTGAGTGATTTATTTGATTTCTTTAATCCTGGATATTTGAATGTAATATGGGTATTATATTCTCCTTTTATTTAGTACGAGTTATTTTATGGTTCAACAAATTTTATTGCTTGGATACTTTTATTAATTACTGTAACAAATTTATGCTAAATATTTTTATGATTTTCAAAGTGTTAATTCACACGATTAAGCTATTAGATTAGATTAAGAAGCTTATAAAATATGTTTTTTTTTAAGTATTTTTTCTATACTTAGCATGGATTAACACTTTAAAAATCATAAATATATTTAATAAAATAGTATTATCTCTCGCCAAACGATTGTTCTTTTGTAACAATCTTTGGGTAGCGGAAAATTGTATAAATCTCCCAAGTCAAAATTTCGATACTACGTGAAAAAGCATGTCAGAGCGGTTTGCAAGAGTCGCGAGTTCAAATCCGTTTAAATTTTTATGTTTCCTTTAAGCAAATTTATACCATTTAATAAAATTTTATTACTTTTTAAAGTTTCCTATTTGAAATAACAATTTTATTGTACTATGAATTGTCATTGAATTTCACAACTAAAAAACTAACAGTGAATTTTGAGACAAAGTTATCAAAACAAAAGTTTAGACAATTACGTTGTCTTTGCGTAATATATTAAAAAAATATAAATGAAATAGTTAATCACATTTAGCATTACACTTTATTCATGTAGCTAAGGAATATTGCGAATGAATATTGCTGTTTCTATTTAGAACTGGTTTTTGCAGTAAAATAGTTAAATTGCCTAAACGCACAACGGTTAGTATGGCCGTATAAAATAAAAATAACTGGTTTATTTATAATATATTTGCTAACCTCAAGTGGTTTTGTGGCATGAGATACTTTCCTGCGATTTTTTTAGTTACAATATAAGTAAAAATCAAATGGTTTTGATTTTTTTGACAAAAAATATATTTCTGAAAAAATGAGCCTCTATTTTACTCTTTACCCTTTTAATTTTCTTTTCAATTCATTTTTTTATTATTATTATTATTTTCTTGTCTAGGCGTTTTGGGTTATCAAATCAGATAACCCCTCCCAGTTTTTTTTTTTTTTTTTTTTAGCTTCACGCTTTATCCCGCACTAGGCAGAGCAGGCAGAGGGAACTGCAGGGACCGTGGGAACCTAGTGTTAAGACACTCCGTTGCTTAGTCTAAAAAAAAACATATTAAAAAAAAACCATAAATATCATGTTAATTCTAATTATATCAAACTGGAGTCTAATTTACAGGAACGTTTCAGAATACTCAGCGAAATGTTTCAAATTCCAACAGTGTTAATGTTACGAGCTCTATAATTTAAATACCTTTATCGGAGTTAGTGAGAGAGAATACCTATTACAATTTGTTTGAAAATGTGTTTTATTTATTTATTTTTTTTATGTCTTCACATTTTCTCTGTATCCGCTTACCGCCTTTTTCAACGAGGCGTGAAAGTAAGGCGTTGAGTAGTGGAACTCAACGCCGCGCTTTGCCTAGTTTCCAGAATGATGAAAATGGAAATAGAAAAAATTATTTTCCCCGAGTGGGAATCGAACCCACAAACTGCCATGTTTTACAGTTAGACCCTACGCCTCTGCGCCATTACGGTTCACATGTGATTTTTAAGACGTTTTTTTTATAAGGAATAGTTAAAAAATACGTTTTAATATATTTTTTATGTATTTTCTTTACTTTTTACTTTTTTTTTATTTGAGTAAATATTATTTGCTTGCCTTTTATCAATATGGCTTTAGAGCTGGTAAATCTACTGAGGATGCAGTCATGACTTTGGTTAATATTGTGGTGCAGAATTTTGATAGTATAATGAAGACCCTGAGTATATTCTTGGACATCACAAAGGCATTCGGTACGGTTTCTTTATCTCTTCTATAAGACAAATATTATTTTATTGGTATTAGAGGAGTTACGCTAGATCTTTTCAAAAGATATTTGACCGACTGAACTCAGGCTGTTGCAATAAATGGGAAAATCAGCGACGATGCAAGTCTGTCGTATGGTGTTCCTCAGGGCAGTCTTTTTTGTTCTAAATTGGTTGTCATGTAATATCTTGACCTTAAATATTGACAAACCTCAGCTTATAACTTTCGGCCCCAAGCGCTCTTTACCCTCAGAATCCTTTTCTATTGTTGCTCACGCATTTTCCTATGTTCTTTTTAACGTTTGAAACTGCTCTAAAATTACATTGGGTCCAGTTTTGTACAACACTATTAATAACTCAATAAACATACATCCTTTAACATCTCATCTGTGTAAAGTTAAGCTTTCTAACTGGTTAATGAATTTAGATTACGATAAGACGGAAGGTCTTTTAGTCACCTAAATTGAGTTTAACTGAGCAGATACACACACATATACACACACATACACACACAAACACACACACACACACATACACACATACACATACTATAACATTTAGATAGTTTTGTATTTTTTGTCTAATTTTTTTATTTTATTCCTTTTATTTAAATATCTAAAAAATCTTTTATATATATTATACTTTTTTAATTAGATTTTGATTTAAATTTACGGCGCTTGTGAGGAGGGCGTTAATTACTGCGAGACAGTTTAATACTATTTTATACTATTGTAGTTATTATCGTATCATTTAAATTTGTAAACACTGAAACTTTAAAATAAATTATATTATTATTATTATTATTATTATTAAGGATGTATTTAAAGAATCTAGTGTAAGATCCCTTTAGTATATAAGTTAATTATATTATATTTTTGCCTGTTCAGAGAAAGAACTCGTTCAAGGAGTCAAGGATCTTTTTAATTTGCGTTGCGTTGCGTTTTCACAATAAATCTCTGGCGGGGCCAGAGATTTATTGTGAAAACGCAACATTTTGGGTTCTTATACGTAAAATTAGTATGAAATTATACGTTTATATTGTACACACATAACAATATTACGACCTCTATTTCATTTTTAAAGGACTTCAAATAGAAAACTTTCCTAATTCCTTATATTTTAGCTTAAAATTACGAAAAAGCTTAGAACTAAATTCGCTAGAATTCACTTTAATCTTGTAAATTTGTTCATCCAGAGCTAGAGTAGAGTCTAATTGAACAATAGCTTTATGCCAGAGGATTCCATATTCAGAGGATTCCATTGAAGACAGTTGCGTTGGATTTAGATATAAATGTAATATACATTTGTATTATGTGTAAGGACCGTCGTGGTGCAGAGGCGCAACGTCTGCCTGTAACGCGACAGTTTTTAGGTTCGATCCCCAGTCGGGTAAGATGGATTTTTCTATTTCCATTTTCTTCGCCCTGGCAAACTAGACAAAGCGCGGCGTTGACTTCCGCCACTCAACACGCAATGCCTCGAAAAAGGTGGAAAACGGGGACGGAGAAAGCAAGGACAACGGAGCAACGGAATGTCTTAACACTAGGTTCCCATGGTCCCTCTGCCTACCCTGCCATGTGCGAGATAAAGCGTGAAGCTAAAAAAAATATATTATGAGAGATGGTCAATTCAGTTAACTGCTGAAAGGAGTGGAAGAGCACTAACCATGTGAAGCAGAATTGCTTGTCGAAATAGGAATTTTGAATTATGAGTCAGAGCTTTATATATTATATACTTAAACAATTATGTTTATTATAGAACGATATTCGATAAGCCAAACAACTACCAAGAACTACTGCACAACGTACAAATGTCCTCGTGCAGCAAATTATTTAAACAACTGTTTAAATAAAGTTTATTATTACCAATATTAAATAGCTAAGTCAAATACGCGCTTTTGTTCTTAAAAGTTTTATTTACTTAATAATACATTCATATGGAATTCTAGGTTTTACTAAATAAATTCTTGTTACATAGTGTCTTGATGTAAAAAGTCCAGTTTCAATACATAAGATATTTCAAAATAATTCATTATGTAATAACTTATTGATAATATATAAACAATATTCTTTAATAATAAAAAAAAGTGCAAAAATTGAAAGCTTTAACATGCCTTAGAAGTTTTGTTGAGACTTTGTATAGTAGAGCAGCCAGAGTAAGCCTAGTGTACACTTCGTACTCCACCTCACGTGTTGACTAACAGAACTTAACGAAACGCTTTGTCGTTCTAGAACAGGGATATTAAATAATATACTGAATGCCAAAGTAAAATAAATAAAATTGAGTTGGCAATGATGATAATATTCGTATTACAAATATTTATCAATATGTATAAGTATATGTATATGTATATGTATATGTATATGTATATGTAGTATGTATATGTGTATGTGTATATGTATATGTATATGTATAGTGTATGGTATGTATATGTATATGTATATGTAGTATGTATATGTGTATATGTATATGTATATGTATATGTATATGTATATGTATATGTATATGTATATGTATGTGTATGTATATGTATATGTATATGTATATTTTGGCATAAAACTTTACTTTTCTTATTATTTATGTTTGGCCTTTTGTTCTCGTTTTTTGTGAATTAAAGACTTTCGTTGTATACGAAAATTATTTATTCTGGTTTCAGCTCACTAGCATCTTGTTTGCGGTATAATAATTGTAAATTTGTAAGAGCTCCGTTTGTTCTGCATCTGAAAAGAGCATCTCGCAACTTCAATAACTATGATATTTGAAAACGTTTGAAGGAATGACATTTTTCCACCTCGACTTGAATTCTTGGGAAATGCAATATTTCATATTGTCGGTATCATTCCTTGCGTTTAATGTGATTGTCTTACCCTTTTTAAACGAGATCTGAGAATTTTACTTATTAAATGTACTTTCTTATATTTCTATTAGTAGGTAAAATAACATTTTATTTAGTTCCCGTAGGAATTTTGAGACACCATTTCTTAAAGCGAAACTGAAACTCTCTCCAGCATCTGTGCTTACAATTACAGAACAAATATGCCTGAAATTTGGCATGTAGGTGTTGAATGGTGGGCGTAGAAGATCTACTACGCCCACGTTAAGGCTTTACGGCGTCTGTCAATCAGTCGTTTAGGAAAGGTAAAAATTTTATATAAATGTTAGGTTGAAGGACAGTGTCTTGTTCTTGTTTTTGTTGGCTATGGGCATTGAACAAGAAAGAGTTGTGCATTTAATAAAATATAACAAATATACATATGTATCACTTTATTTTTAGATAATATTACCTTAGACAGAAGAAATATATGGTATATAGTAATATATGGCAATAAATATATGATATATAAGAAATATCATATAAGGTAAGATGTATGCGTAAGTAAAACGTTTCAATAAAAGAAATTGCTCTATGCTGTTTGAATATTCCATTCCTCACTTAACACTTACTTTTATAAATATTCGTTTTGAGTTGTGGCAGTAAGCACCGTACTTTGTCTTCAAAATAGCGAAAAATATCTATTTTCTCTATTTGAAAGAATAATTTTTTCTCTCAGTGGGAATCGAACTCACAAACTAGCCTATACAGTCAGATGCTTCTAACTTACAAGTAAACTTATTATACTATTCTATAATAGTAACAGGCAGATAACATATTTAAAAGATTTTATCATAATTTCGTATCTCATTTAGAATTCTAGGTGTTAGTATGTGTAGGCAAAACTACACTGGTTATATTCCAAATTTGAATTTTGGCATATCGCCCAAATTTTAAGCTATTCAAGTTAAACATTACTTTGCCAATTTATTAATAATCAGGCTGAAGCATTTTCTTAAATATTCGAACAAGTAAATAAAAAATAATAATCACATACATTTTTTTTTACTTTAAACAAAAAAGAGGAGAACATAGTGTCTTATCACTAAGCTGCATCTAACTACCCTGCTATAAGCGAAAAAAACGTGTCTTATTCGCTTTAATTATGAAAACTTTATTATTATAACGTTAAAATAAAATCGCAGCATCGCATACTACAATATACGTTGTACATTTATGGCATACTTACTCTTCGATATTATGTCGTACATCACTTGCAAATGGATTCCCTGGGAAATAACGAGACGCACTTCGTGACCTATCAATCCGTTATTTTATCTGCAATATATCGTTATAGACAAAAGTTGTGGGATGAATAATGAAGAGGTTTTTATATTGAGTGCGGTATATTTAAAGACGAAACGGTCTCCCTTTTAGGGTAAAATATAGGCTATACCTAATATATGTACTTGTTACAGATGTACATATATATTACGGATTTTTATATTAAGTTAAAAAGGCTTAATTTGACTGATCTCTACTTACTCTGAAAAAGATATAAAGTGAAACTGAAAAAGACGACGGAAACAAATGAAATTGTAGTTTTGATCAACTTCAAAATCTTCAAGATATTGATGGTATTTACACATTTTTAATATTATAATTTATCTTGCCACCTGCGAATTGCTTTTTTATGTAATATGGATTTTAGAATCGATGTTTAACCATTCTTCCAGAGCTAGACTTTAAAATCATTGGTGAAAGCTTGATGTAATAAATGTATTAATTGAATGTCGATTGGTACGTCAGTCTGTCTGTGAGTGACGACGGACTCTTGCAAAGTGCTCGAAACGTCAGGGTTCCACATACAATGTCTAAATCAATATACGTAATTAATCTGTTCAAATTATTTGTTTCTATAAAAAATACTATTTTATTGTTAAATTTGACGAAATCTATATAAATCAGAAGATAAGAATATTTATACGATACTACACTATATAAATCTAGCCTAATCTCAAAACTGGATAGAGTTAAAGAATATCAAAGAGTAAAATAGCTAGAATATACCCACGTTATAAAAATACCGAGTGTCCCTCGAATAATATTTTTGCTTTGTACAATTTGAAATCGTTTCCACAATATATTTTAAATTTCTCGAGGTCCAGGGAAATATTCTTCACAAAGGAGCTTTGGTGCAGCTTATATTATAATTTAAAAAGCAACACAAGTATAGTGACGTAATTTATGAGCTTAAAACATTTTTTATTCTTTTTCTTATTATTTACGGTGTTTAAAGAAATGATGATGAATGATTTTAAACACTTTGTTTTAATTTTATAAAGCTAAATGAAGCTTAATTTTTACATAAATTAAAAAATATACTATATCAATAAATAATTAATTACACGTTACTTCAAATAGTGAAGACATTTAAATGTCAGTGTAGTTGAAAAACGTCAGAGTTGGTACGTGAATCGCACTAATACGGCTTTATGTGGTTGACAGATCCCATGGAACCGGATGCCGGTTTAAATCAGTTGGAATGTTTGTTTTGATGAAGCGAAAGGGATTTGTGGATTTTTACTTTGAATCGTATTTTTTATTTTGTAAGTCTGATTTTTTGCGTTACCTTGTAGTATAGTGTGTATTTTAAATAGATAGATATTTTTATGATTTTTAAAGTGTTATTCCAACTAAGGATAATAAAAATATTTGAATTTGTACCCACGCCTCTTGTGAACCATGCAAGCACTCTGACCACTAAGCCATGCATTCTTCGAATATACATTTACATTATACAACTTATTGCTTAAATTCCCACAACGTTTAATTTTTTTATAAGTAATCTATAAAAGATTTTAGTAATTTTATGAGGTTGCCTGGTGGAGATCACAAGTAGCTATAAGACCGTATTCGGAGCACAATTTTTGTATTCTTTTCTTTTCTTCATATTTGTGTTGGTGTAGCGAAAAATGAAGTAAAAATAGTTTGAATTTTTTAACTTTAGCCAATGTGTCTCGTGGTATCATAAAATACTATTATTTTATACAATATAATAGGTAGTTCTATTAAACCAAATCAAGTAGCTGTAATATCATACTTTAAGCAAATGATAATAACTCTATATAAAGCTCCATCCCTCAACTTTTATAATATTTTTCAAAGCTCAAAAGTTAAAACTATTTAAGTTGTTATTTGACTTTTATTATAGTTTTCATTTTTCATCAGCTGCACGAATAAGATATAAAACAAATCAATAAAATCATGAAATTTATATTGGTATTATAAGCAGAAAGCAGGGACTGAGTAACGGAGTGTCTTAACTTTTTGGTCTATGCAGCTCCCTCTGCCTACTGTGCCATATGCGGGATAAAGCGTGAAGACATAAAAAAATATACATATAAATAAATAAAATCCCACGTATATTATTTCATTTATACCTGCCTCTGAATCATTTTATTATTTCTCCAATATTTCGTTTATTTCATTTAACAAAAGTCATATGGATCACAACGAGGTTGTATATCACGTGGTAAAAC
>JAZFAU010000079.1:0-237500 GCA_037178615.1 Dione vanillae
ATGGCAGGGTAGACAGAGAGAACTGCAGGGACCGTGAGAACCCAGTGTTAAGACACTCCATTGCTTTGTCCCTGCTTTCTCCGTCCCCGATTTCCGTCGTTTGGAGGCATTGAAGGGGTGTTGAGTGGCGGAACTCAACGCCGCGCTTTGCCTAGTTTACCAGAGCGAAGAAAATGGAAATAGAAAAAAACCATCTTCTCCGACTGGGGATCGAACCCAGAAACCGTCGCGTTACAGAATAGTCCCTTTGCCGCTTTGGTATTATAGGGGTTTCGCTCGCGTCGTACTTGACAAAATGGCGTTTATTTTTAAATATACTTTAATCATTTACTGCTTGGAAAAAAAAAAAATTTATTATTTTTGAAAATATACGTTTATAATTTTTTATTTTATAACGCTAAGTATTTTTTCATTTCAAATCAAAGTCGGGGGTTATATTCGCATGTATATGACCCCTACGTTTATTTATTAATTTCTTTTCGTTATGCAAAAATGGAAGTATGAAGGCGAAATCTTGACAATTTTTATTCTGTCAAGTTACTTAAGTAACTTAGCAAGTAACCCTTTTTTGGTTTGACATAAAGAACAAAACAAAAACCACGATTTTTAACATTATAAACAAAACTTTATATATATAAAAAACATAAATTTAATTAATTGATTTAAAAGCATAAGAACTTTTTAGCTTTCGATTATTTCTTTTACAGACTTCAGAAATAAAATGTTTAATTTTAAAACACGTTCATACACATGTTTCTTTGGTACAAACGAGATAGACGTTTATT
The DNA here is from genome assembly GCA_037178615.1 of Dione vanillae. NCBI lineage: Eukaryota > Metazoa > Arthropoda > Insecta > Lepidoptera > Nymphalidae > Dione > Dione vanillae. The sequence continues at coordinate 786 of JAZFAU010000079.1, forward strand.
TGTGTAATTAAGTAAATGCTATACGTTTGTAGAAGTACGTGGATTTTTTAAAGCCTTATCTAGGATTGAAAATCTAAAATCCACCATATTTTATGTTATATTAGTATATATATGCCAATCGTCTCGTTATTAAATAAATAAAATAAAATAAAAAAAAAAAACAAAAATAGACGGGCTGGACGGATGGAATGTATTAGACGGGACAGGATAGAACAGGACGGGACAGAAACATATTACGTGAACTGGTATAGTGATTGTGTTCAACTAAAACGCTCTAAACTTACTGTAGGTACATTTAGCGTTTGAACACAGCGAGAAATTTCCTTTTTTATAGTAAGTATAGTAAAAATGTTAAAATGTCAGTTGGAAATTAAGAACAGTCATTTACACACTTTTATTATTTTCATTAATTACACTTGATTACACTGCACGTATACTTACTCTTGCACTATATATTTATTAATATTGATATTATGTTAGAACTGTACACGTTGAAAAGACGTTATCGCTGACTTTAAACTGTCAACCCTTAGTAAGTAAGTTATATAGCCATTTCCTCACTATTTGCGTGAATATTTCATATTTATCTTACAGTGAGTAGCTTTCTTTAAGTATGATTCTAGCCTTTACTAACACTTAAAAAACGTAAAATTATGAAAATATTTCTTAATCCCTACAAGTAGTTAAGTATAAAAAATGTTGTAGAAACAAGTCAAAATCGAGTAGAAAATCGAAAAACATTCTTACTCGTCTTAATCAATTAGGCTTAGGTAAAGAGGGCACGTATCCGTGTTTAATTCGTGAAGTCGTTAACGTGCTTGCTCTTCGATAGATTTAACACGAGTGGTGTAAATATTGATATAGAAAGGGTGGAAAATGCTCTCGCTAATATTTTATGCTGTAAAGTTACTTTATATTTGATTTGTTATTAGGTCATATTTAGATTTTTAATAAAATTTTTGAATTTCTATATAGGTCTCTATAGGGTCTCTTTAGTTTATCGAGTATAAGATTTAAAAAGTAAAAAAATCAGGAATAAATAGTTACAGAAGATATCTAGTGAAAGTACAGCCTTCACAACGTAAACATTATACAATAACAAAAACTTTGGCGTTTTAAGATTTTTTACGTTGTTATATCAAGGGTGAAATAATTAAAATTTTTTTTAAACAATAGTAAATTATATATATATATATATATATATATAGATATATAATATAATAATATATAATTTTATATATATATACCTATATACTATATATACGATATTATTTTATATATTATATATAGATAATATATATATTTATATATTACTATATACTATATATATTATCTATATATATATATATATATATATCTATATCTTATATATATTATATATATATATTATCTATATATATATATATATATATATATCTATTATATATATATCTATATATATATTATATATATATATATATATATATATATATATATATATATATATATATATATATTATATATATATATATATATATATATATATATATATATATATATATATATATATATATATATATATATATATATATATATATATATATATATATATATATATATATATATATAATTTACTATTGTTTAAAAAAATTTTAATTATTTCACCCTTGATATAACAACGTAAAAAATCTTAAAACGCCCAAAGTTTTTGTTATTGTATATATGTTTACGTTGTGAAGGCTGTACTTTCACTAGATATCTTCTGTAACTATTTATTCCTGATTTTTTTACTTTTTAAATCTTATACTCGATATAACTAAAGAGACCCTATAGAGACCTATATAAGAAATTCAAAAATTTTATTAAAAATCTAAATATAGACCTAATAACAAATCAAATATAAAGTAACTTTACAGCATAATAATATTAGCGAGAGCATTTCCACCCTTTCTATATCAATATTTACACCACTCGTGTTAAATCTATCGAAGAGCAGCACGTTAACGAACTTCACGAATTAAACACGGATACGTGCCCTCTTTACCTAAGCCTAATTGATTTAAGACGAGTAAGAATGTTTTTCGATTTTCTACTCGATTTTGACTTGTTTCTACAACATTTTTTTATACTTAACTACTTGTAGGGATTAAGAAATATTTTCATAATTTTACGTTTTTTTAAGTGTTAGTAAAGGCTAGAATCATACTTAAAGAAAGCTACTCACTGTAAGATAAATATGAAATATTCACGCAAATAGTGAGGAAATGGCTATATAAACTTACTTACTAAGGGTTGACAGTTTAAAGTCAGCGATAACGTCTTTTCAACGTGTACAGTTCTAACATAATATCAATATTAATAAATATATAAGTGCAAGAGTAAGTATACGTGCAGTGTAATCAAAGTGTAATTAATGAAAATAATAAAAAGTGTGTAAATGACTGTTCTTAATTTCCAACTGACATTTTAACATTATTTACTATACTTACTATAAAAAAGGAAATTTCTCGCTGTGTTCAAACGCTAAATGTACCTACAGTAAGTTTAGAGCGTTTTAGTTGAACACAAATCACTATACCAGTGTCACGTAATATGTTTCTGTCCCGTCCTGTTCTATCCTGTCCCGTCTAATACATTCCAATCCAGTCCAGCCCGTCTATTTTTGTTTTTTTTTTTTATTTTATTTTATTTTATTTAATAACGAGACAGATTGGCATAATATATACTAATATAACATAAAATATTGGTGGATATTTTAGATTTTCAATCCTAGATAAGGCTTTAAAAAATCCACGTACTTCTACAAACGTATAGCATTTACTTAATTACACAAATCAACGTCTATCTCGTTTGTACCAAAGTAACAATGTGTATGAACGTGATTTAAATTAAACATTTTATTTCTGAAGTCTGTAAAAGAAATAATCGAAAGCTATAAAAAGTTCTTATGCTTTTAAATCAATTAATTAAATTTATGTTTTTTATATATATTAAAGTTTTGTTTATAAATGTTAAAAATATCGTGGTTTTTGTTTTGTTCTTTATGTCAAACACAAACAAGTTACTTGCTAAGTTACTTAAGTAACTTGACAGAATAACAATTGTCAAGATTTCGCCTTCATACTTCCATTTTTGCATAACGAAAAGAAATTATATAAAATAAACGTATGGGTCATATACAGTGCGAATATAACCCCGACTTTGATTTGAAATGTAAAAATACTTAGCGTTATAAAATAAATAAAATTATAAAACGTAATATTTTCGAAAATAATAAATGTTTTTTTTTTTTCCAAGCAAGTAAATGATTAAAGTATTATTTAAAAATAAAACGCCATTTGTCAAGTACGACGCGAGCGTACACTATAATACCAAAGCGGCAAAGGGACATATTCTGTAACGCGACGGTTTCTGGGTTCGATCCCCAGTCGGAGAAGATGGATTTTTCCTATTTCCATTTTCTTCGCTCTGGTAAACTAGGCAAAGCGCGGCGTTGAGTTCCGCCACTCAACACGCCTCAATGCCTCCAAAACGACGGAAATCGGGGACGGAGAAAGCAGGGACTAAGCAATGGAGTGTCTTAACACTAGGTTCTCACGGTCCCTGCAGTTCTCTCTGTCTACCCTGCCATGTGCGGGATAAAGCGTGAAGCTAAAAGAAGAAATATATTATTAACAAGTATTTTTAACAAAAATTTCTACAAAAATTTTAAGCGTTCGTTACACATTGCTATCAATCATTTGGCAGACAGACTCTAGGGCCTTTTATTCTCATTTAGGTCATACGTTAAAGTATATTTAGTACAAAATGTAGTTCTCGTTATATACCCTAATAGTGTTTAACTGTATATGTAATCATTAATAAAGCCTTCGTTAATTGGAAACCATTCAATGTCCAACTTTCGTGGTGCAGAGGTGCAACGTCTGCTTGTAAACGCGACGGTTTGTGGGTTGGATTCCCACAAGGGGAGGGTGGATTACATTCCATTTTCTGTGCTCTAACTAGGCAAGCGAAGAAAGAAAAAAGGGGACAGTGTTTTAACACTAGGTTCCCATCTCTGCTTACCCCTGCTACGAGCGGAGTAAAGCGTGAAGCTACAAAAATAAATCTTTTAAATCTTAAATAAAAAATAAATCAAATTTCTTTAAAATATTAGAACCTGAAATTGACACATTGAACCAAACAAATATTTAGCTTTTACTGTACATATTACTATAATTTACTGGCATGTCTTGTCACATCTTCACTTATCACTTATTAATATATTATGAATATTATAAAAAAATATTATACATTAAGACCATCGTAGCGCAGTGGTATAGTGTCTGACTATACGTCTCACTCGCTGAAACAAATAATTATTAAATGTCCTGCTGCGGTGACACGACGAAGTATAAAGTTAAATTTATAATAGAAATTTGAAGGAGTAAGGAAATTAAAAAAAAAACATTAAAATAGTGATGGTAAAGAACTTCATCTGTTTGATACTCACCTTAGGTATACATGCAACATATTTAAAGCGTACATATATACATATATACGTATAATCATATATATACATACACATGCACATACGCATGCACATGCACATGCACATACACATACACATGCATATACACATACACATGCACAAATACATATATGTATATAGCTCAGTAACAACTTCAAAATAGAATAAATTAAACTAATGAAATGACTGAACACGAGGACCGTCGTAGCGCAGAGGCGCAGCGTATATCTGTAAACACGACGGTTTGTGGGTTTGATTCCCACTCGGAGAAGATAGAGTTTTCTATTTCCATTTTCGTCGCTGTGGTACCTAGGCAAAGCGCGGCTATGAGTTCCGCCACTTAACACGCAATGCCTCGAAAGAGGCGGAAAACGGAGAAAGCAGGGATATGCAACGGAGTGTCTTAACACTAGGTTTCTAATGTTCCTGCAGTTCCCTCTGCCTACTCTGCCATGTGCGGGATAAAGCGTGAAGCTAAAAAATAATAATATTTTCTCAAAAAGTTTGTTCTGTTTCCTGAAACGCTGATCAAGCGTTCAATTGTCCTAATAGCATAAATTTGGCTGAAATTACTATGTTATAATATATATGTTATATGCATTTATTTATATTATTATTTAAATTAACATAATATATTTAAATTCATTTCTTTCATTTACATTGACAAGAAATAAAAATACTTCTGATATATTACTGATTATTCATTATAACAACAATTTGACTATAGAGATTAAGATTAAAATTAATTATTAATAAAAAAACTACATATTAATAAAATGAAAATAACAGTTAAGTAATATTTTTATGATTTTTAAAGTGTTAATCCACACTGAGGATAGAAAAAATACTTAACGAAAACATATAAAAATTTGAACGCAGCGGGACTCGAACCCGCGCCCTCCTGCTGAACCGCGCGTTCCTGAACCTGGACGGTTCGCAGGAGGGCGCGGGTTCGAGTCCCGCTGCGTTCAAATTTTTATATGTTTTCTTTAAGTAGTTAAGTAATAGTTAAACATCATCAATCAATTATATAATTGTAATATATTTTAATATATTTGTACTAGAATACATATATATGTAGTGTATTTTTATATGTTCATAAATCTTTAAAAGATATATAAAGAAAGGTGAGTGGCAAAGGAAGACCTCGTATCTGCGTGCGTGCAAGCGTGCTAGGCAATATTGTTAACTATAACTTTCTTAATAATTAAAACGCTCAACTCTAACCTATATTAGTTAGCTTTAAAAGCACTAAATCATAAGTAACAAAGGATGATTTATGATAGCAAATTTCGCAGGTATATATTTCAATACGCTTGCATTCCCATGACAGTGTTAACAGAACGCTGCGTGAATAAACAGTTACCTGGCCATTGTTGTAATAGAACAAAATATAGGACGTAGCGATTTAAACATAAGTTACATACATGTCCTGACGCTTTATCACTAGCGGAGTAGTTAGAGAGAACGGTGAGCTAAGCGCTGCGGTCCCTGCATACCTCTTTCGCCTCGTCCACTGTCATTAACCTCTTCATACAAGCTGTACGGGGAGTCCTCATGCTTTTTACTTGACCTTCCTCCAGTATCTTTGATACTTTGTTTTCGAAAGTCAACCGAGGTCTCCCCTTACCTCTCTTACCACTTACTGGAGGACGTTATATAGGAAACTATAGATATTTTAATATATTGATATTTAAATCCCCAACTCTCACAAGCTGTTATGTTAACAAATGCTGCGCTTCTACGCCAGAACAATTTACAATTATATTTTTTTTACTTTATATCTTTTTTAAATTGACTATAGCAACTGTTGGATTATAAATATTCTAATTGGCTATAAATATCTAAGATCAAATCCAATAAACAAGCAACATTCAAAATCACGGTGTCAGTAAAGTGTAAGCAATCATGAAAGTTTCTTCGCAACTAATCAAGTACTGGGCAACAACGTCTTTATCGCGAAAGATAAACATAGTCTAGAGTATAAAGTAATAAAGCCTTATCTGAAGGCTTTAAAGCATCGTAAAACGGGATATGTTACGATGTTTTAGCCGTTGTAACTCTGAGACGGGGTTTATCCCGCACATGGCAGGGTAGGCAGAGGGAACTGCAGGGACTGTGCGAACCTAGTGTTAAGACACTCCGTTGCTTAGTCCCTGCTTTCTCCGTCCCCACTTTCCGCCTTTTTTCCGGAACTCAACTCGCTTTGCCTAGTTGCCAGAGCGAATAAAATGGAAATAGAAAAATCCATCTTCCTCGAGTGGGAATCGAACCCAGAAACCGTCGCGTTTACAGGCAGACGCTTACACCTCTGCGCCACAACGGATTAACTTTTTTTTTAATTTGGAATGTTAATAAATTGCAGTGTTACGTTACGATAACTTTCAATGTTTTTCTACTTATGCAACATTCGTTTTCTGGTTTTCATTTTCTTGTCTGGTAAATCCGATCGCACAGCTAGATTTAGACACTCAGCTGCCTTACGGCCAATGTCAATAATTAATCCTAATCTACAACAATATAATAATGGAGAGAAAGCGAAGGTATTGGATATATTGACTTTTTAAACCTAACCTACCTAAGTTATAAGGATGTTGTTTTTTAAACTAAAGAGTTTGCTTAGTCCGTCGTGTCGCAATGGCATAGAACTTGACTAAACTAATCTAGATGGTTTTAAGTTCGATTCCAAGGGCTCAATAGCTAATTACTTAATTTACTCACTAGGGTAATAAAACAAATTCATCAGTATTCATTAGGTTCCCTTATGTAGCTTGGTATAGCGAGAAGCTATACATTTATTTATTTTGTTTCTATCTCTATAGTATCTCATAAAGTACTTGTTGAAATTAAAAACTAGCTTAGCTACCTATTTTAAATTAATTATGTAATAACAAAGATTGGTGAATCCCACACACTTTTTCTACCAGTTCACTTCAAAATTGTTCAATTTACAACAATTTTTCTATTTTATTCGAGCCCCAGTCTACTGTCTTAAAAAACTGCTTTAATATTATATTCTACAATATTTTTTCTAATAAACAACAATTAAATTTTCCACTTTTAACTTGAACCATGACGAATAACTAACCGCCGTTGAAATTACAATTTCGTGAGTCCACTTATCGACCCCGATTGAGATATGTCTGTGGTTTATCTTCTGATCTGAAATAGCAATGCATCAGTTTCTGGTTATAGCTACCGTTGCAGGTTGAAAGCGATGGTAGCAATTTCAATCCAAGAGTTAAATAAATTACAGCTTTTTACTTAATTACCAATACATTACGTATGTACACTTATTTAAGTGTAAAATAAGGATAAATGATACAGGGCCCAACGCTAAGTAATGGAACATTTAAAAATAATTTTAAAGCTCACGCAAACAAAAGTTCAAGCTCAAGCTTCCGAAGCTTTGAGAGCTGTAGATAATTATTGTATATTATATATATATTGTATATATATAAAAGTCGTGGGCTGTACCTAAGAAAATGGGAGAGCTTACTCGAGTACCTATACATCATATTGTAGATAAATTGGCAATTTCGTGAGTGTGGGAAGAAATATTATTTTTCAATATCGAGAAAATAACGTACGTAAAAATTACATTATAAATAAAAAGTTCAAGTAATTTATACCGTAGGTACTCATAAATATATGTAGATTGAAGTATTATTAAGCAATAAGGACTTGATGAAATTGTTAGAAAAAGCTTTGTTTGCTATTAGTTTTCATTTAAAATATTATTTATGGTATAAAAATATTAAAACTATTTAATTATTGTTATTGATTTGGATAACAATAATCTCCTGAAAGTTGGAATCGAACACCCTACTGTTATAGTCAATAGTCATTTAAAATAAAGTCAGTTCTGCATTGCGCAACGATTGTCTATTACATAAAAAAGTTTACGATTTTCCATTTAAATAAATGTACATTGAGGCTCCCCAAGGTAACGTTTACATTTAAATAAAGCTTAGTCTAAACTTTGACTTATATCACTTCAAAGAATTAAGCTCTTTAAAAGTTTATCTTTTTTGGACTTATGTATTCTTTTTAAATTTCTTTTTTGAGTTTTGTGCTTTTATATATTTGTATTTTTTAAGGCACTCCTTTTTCGAGGCATTGCGAGTTAGGTGGCAGGACACGAAGGCGCGCTTTGCCTAGTTGCCAAAGCGAAGAAAATGGAAATGAAAACTATCTTCCCCAAGTGGGAATCGAACCCACAAACCATCGCGTAACGATAAATTTAACAATAAATATTTTTTAATATAATTGTAATTATTACACCTTACGACAAGTTGTGCAAGTGGCGTGCATAGTTTGACAGATTGTAATGTGTCAGCAAAAATTATATATAACTATAATTTTTTATAATCTCCACACTATCTGGAGCCATCAAATAGAATTTCTATAATACATTTACGATTATAACTCACAAATGTCAAGAAAGGAATAAGTAATTTACCGTGTCAAATATCCCATGGGATGTTGAATATATGTATGTACTTTATACAAATTAACTACACTAATTAAAATTATTAAATATCTAGTTTAGAACATTATGTCAATATTAATTAGATATTGAACGAAATCCACAAGGAAAGTGGTAATTTACAAATAAGGATCTTTCGGTTTTTGTATTATAGCCGTGAATTAAGTGTCCAATGCACTCCATTTTCCACTTTCCGCAGGTATTTTACCATTCTAAAACGTAAATCATTTCTACAACCCCTTTCACAACTGCTCTACGTAAACAAATGGTATTTAGGTAAATACATTTTATGAAAGGAAAATGTGCTTTATTTATAGATAAAACTATTGTAACAACAAAAAGAATCCTTTGAATAATCAAATCAAGTACAAATAAAGAAGAAGTAAACAATATACTTTGATATTTTGTTACTTTTACTAGGAACAAGAAAAATATTAGCTATTGTTAAACGTCAAAAAAAACCTATCTGAGTGTTTCATAAACTAAGTATTTTCACACCAGATAGGATTTTAAGGACAAATTTTATCCTGATGTCTGTTAAAAAAAGAAAAATTTAAAATGGCTAACATAAGACACTATATTTTGTTTTCTTTCAGCGGAACTCAACGCTGCGCTTTGCCTAGTTTGCGAGAACGAAGAAAATGGAAACAAAAAATCCATCTTCTCCGACTGGGGATCGAACCCAGAAACCGTCGTGTTACAGGCAAACGTTGCGCCTCTGCGCCACGACTTCTTTACTTTTCCTCTTGGGTTCTTTTTTAACAATATCTATCTGAACTATTAAGAAACCTGAAATGCTTTGCTGGATGTTGAAAGTCAATGTCGTAGTATAAAATAACTCAATTTAATACAACCTTATAAAAATGTACTTCTTTTTTTACTAAATGATATGTTTAAAGTATTATTGTTTTATTTTTGGGTTAAGACAATTAATATATTGGGATTAAATGTCTTGAATCTTGGATGTTCATACAAATTTGCTGATTTTTTCTATCATCATATCACATGACGGTCCTTTTACGCTACTTTTTTAATTCTATCTGAATAATTTATAAACAGAACTTCTAGCTTAATTTGAAATATTTTTCTCATATCGAATAGTACATATATCAAGGTTTTCCTTGATATATGTACTATTCGATATGAGAAAATTAACCTCTTAGTCTACTTTGTAGCGCATTAAACATTTTATAGTAAGGTGTATTTTTTTAAAATAATGAAGTCTATTATTAACCGTCAGTTCTTACGATACTTGGAAGACTAACAGCTGATTAGTGGCTGTCCGTACGGATTCCACCAGGGCCGATCTACTGGTGATCTGTTGGTCTATCTGACCTATATTTAAGCGGTTATGTTTGAGAGTAAAGAGGAGGCCTTTGCGGTCAGTCTGGACATAGCGAAAGCCTTTGATCGAGTTTGGCACAGCTATACTGTTATACAGGTATCGAAGTTACCTTCTCAAAGGCTGCCCTAGAGATTATGGAAATAGATTTCTAGCTTTATCGCGGAACGTTATTTCTATCAAGTTGTTGTCGGCAATACGTCCTTATATTCTTTACCCATGAGTGGAGTCCCACAAGGCTGTATACTATCCCCTACATTATTCATCCTGCACATCAATGACATGTTATAATCTAGTAACATTCATTACTATTTGCATTACTGCACGATAGGTGCGTCATATCGTGGCAGTGCAAATATCCGTGAGGCGCACGTCAGTGAGTTTACAAACTCGTATCAGAAAAATAAAACTTCTCTCGACCTCATATTATGCAAAAAGAATCCCTTGCCGCATCCCCAGTATTTCAGAAAACTCCCCTTGAAACCAATACGACTATTAAAAATCTGGACGTTGACAATTCGAGAGACGTTTGGAGGACATTTGGACATTTGGAGGATAAAAGATTTGAAATACTAGAGAGACAGCAAAGATAAAACCGAATGCACACTTTCTTTATGAGTGTCTATGGGTGGTGGTGATCACTTAACATCAATTGACCCACTTACTCATTTGCCTCCCTGTGAAATAAAAAAATAAAACCACTGTACTTGTTTTACGAGTCAGGTCTTTTTAGCTAAACTAAAGCTTATGCTACTATTACTTACAGAAAAAGAATATCTATTTACTTAAAATTGTCTTCTATTACAGTTCAACGGCGTGTGGGGGTTGCCGGCGGTAGTCTGCGACTGCTACATTGCGATGGACGTCACCTGTTCCACATCGAGCATTTTCAACCTAGTCGCCATTTCTGTTGATAGGTAATATTTAGGTTTGATTTTTAATTTTAATATTTATGTATGAAATAAAAATTAGAAGCAAATCCCTGACAGTAAATCAAACGTCGTGTGTATAATCAATATTTTGGTTGGCAACACATCCACATCCTCTCAGGTTGTAGATGTCTATGGGTGAGGGTATCCACTTAACATCAGGTGGACTTTCTGCTTGTTTGGCGTGTTAATAATAAAAAAATCTGAACGCTTGAAGTGGGTTCGATTCCCAATGTGGGATAAAGTATTATAATTTGCTCGCTCTTTAAATAAGACAAATCTTGAAACTTGAGCAGAAATTAATTTTACACCGGATTCTCTGTCTACTCTGCTCCATGTAGAGAAAGTGAAAACCAGGTTTTTGTTTACTGAGCTTACTTAAATATGCTTAACTTTATCTATGTGTTCTTTTGTGACTGAAATATTTTTGTCCAAAAGACATACTTTTTTATTCATAGTCTATTAATTACTCTGAACATATTTAAAAACATATATTATTTCACAAAAATTTTATAAAAATTGAGCGTAACAGAAACTAAACCCACGTTATCGGTTACTGTTCAAAAGAACGTGATCATTTTAGATCATTTTAGCTATATGAAGCGTTGAATTTTCTATACTCTTGTTCCAACTTAAACAATTATTTTTCTAGTGAACATTTATTTCGTGTAGTTTTTTACAATTTCTACTTGAAAATAGCCTATAAATAACTTTTACAAAACTTCAGAGCTTTTAATGCATCAATTTTATTATAAAAATGTTATAATTCCAAAACTTACATTAGCCATTCAAAAAAGCTTACATTTTCACTGCTTATATTAAAATTTAAAAGCTTTACAATTTTTTTATGGAAGTTGTTAGCAACTGGCAAAACTAGCGTTTGTACATACATGTATATAAATGGTTTTTTAATACCTAGTACGCTGTTTATAAAGTGTAGGCGAAGATAACTTAACACTCCGTTCTTACTTTATATAGAGATCGAGATGTTAACTTCACTACCTGATTTCAAGAATATCTACGTCAATAGAGGGAACTATACTCCGCTTATACTCAACCTAGAGTATGGAAAATGAAAAAAAAAATCATTTAATGTCCAAGTTGGAATCGAACCTAAAATACTCACGGTCAAAGTCATGTCCCACAGAGCTAAATAATTAACATATATTAAAACAGTTTTTAGTTACAATCTCAACTTTCAGTGTGTGTTTTTAATAGAAATATTTTGATTGAAAAAATGACAGAAGACTATTGTGGCGCAGAAGCGCCGTTGCGTCTGCCTATATGCAACGGTATGTGATTTCAATTCCCATTCGGAGTGTCTTAACATTCGGTTTCTGTGCCTACTGTGCTAGGAGCGGGATGAACTGAAAAGCTTATTAAAAAAATAGTAATTTGCTTAGTATTATTAAAGATATTAGAAAAAATAATATTATAACCTTCTTCTTTATGGTATAAATCCGATGATTGAAAGTTGAAATGTCTTTGTTCCAAATATAGAACGTTTTAACTAAGTTACTCATCTCTCATGTATACCACCAATTACTTTACTAATTCAGAAGTATAAACTTTAATCGGCCCCTTAATGGATTGTATTATCATAATCTACAAAATTTACATGATACACAATCGATTCGGTGGATAATTCGATTTCAGCACACTTCAATTTGGTAGGATGATATGAAAACAGCATTGTTTGTATTAAACCGCCAATTCCGTAAACATCTATAGGATATCTATATAATAATTATGTTCAGAATATTCATTTAAAGTCTTTAAATTTCATAATTAAAATTGAAATTTCATATAAGAGTTTACGAATCTATTACTATTATTATCCTATACTGTTGTTTTTAGTTAGCGTCACAGGCTTCCTAGAAAAACAATCTGTGTACTTCGCAAAGCTTAATTTCAAATTAAAATACATTTTTGAAAGGTCTTTAAGAAATTTCGTCAAATTTCACATCTTAAAGCTATTTTAAAAGAAATTTTTTTTTGTAAAATTTCTAATAAATAGATATAAAATTTGACGTTCACACTCTATTGAGTATTGCCACTTTAGCAATATACAACTTTCAATATTTCTTAGAGAAGTAATATATTTTCAAATAAGGACCATTTTGTAATATAGGGGTTAAATATATTTTACTAAAGCAAAGAACGTACGTTATGTACGTACTAAACAAGTAATATTACTAGATCTAGTAAGTACTTTATAAGTAAATAACTACTAGTACTAGTAAGTTCTATATGACTAAATAAGTAGGTCTGGTAAGTACTTTATAGCTAAATAACTTTATAACTAAGTACTAATAAGTTCTACATAATAAAATAAGTACTAGTATTAGTAAGTATTAAATTACTATTTAACGACTAGTGCTAGTAAGTACTATATAACTAAAAATGTACTGATACCAGTAAGTACTTTATATAGCCAATTAGTAGTAGATCTAGTAAGTACTTCATAAGTAAATAACTACTAATACTAATAAGTACTTAATAACTAAATAATGACTTTTTTCCTACAGATATATAGCAGTAACCCAGCCAATCAAATATGCGAAGCACAAAAGCAACGCGCGTGTCTGGCTAATGATAGCAGTCGCATGGCTAGTATCGGGCGCCATCGGCTCCCCAGTGGTCCTTGGTCTAAACAACACGCCAGACCGGAGCCCAGACCAGTGCCTGTTCAATAGCACGGACTACGTCATATACTCGTCGTTAGGATCTTTCTATATACCATGCCTCATCATGATGTTTTTGTATTATAGGATTTTTAAGGTAAGTTACATTTGTTTTTGTTTTTTTTTTCATTTAGTGAAAGTTAAATTCCATATTTGGTATGGTAGTTCGTGTCAAGACACTATGTTCTTTCTTTTTAATTACAAATATATTAAATATTTGTATATATATATATATAAATAGTACAAATCGATAAATTTAAAAATGTATATTTACGAAGTAAAATAGATGTTTATTATTGTAAATTAAACATAAAAAAATTTAAATGCCACGGAATTTCAACCCGCGCGTGTTAGATACCCACCAAGCGCTCTGACTTCGCTAAATCAGCATTTTTCATCAGATTTTACTATAATTATTTATGATTTTTACAATTTTTACCATTATTATCATCTCTGTAGATAGATATATCTGAATTTCCGCTATTCGAAGATTCTTGCAAAGAACAGAAGACTGGAGAAAATCTTATTTCCATTAACTATTAATGTTAAGTTTTTCTAGTATCTGTGGATTATCACTTTCAAAATCATAAAAATACTGAAAATTGAATTTCCTTAGTGCTACAATTTTTTAGCTTCACGCTAGCACGCTAGCTTCACGCTAGCAGAGGGAACTGCAGGAACCATGGGAACCTAGTGTAGAGACCTAGACAATCCGTTGCTCGCTTTCTGCCTTTTCGGGGCATTGCGTGTTCAGTTGCGGAACTCAATGCCTAGTTGCGAAAAATCCATCGTCTCTGAGTGGAAATCGAACCCATAAACAGTCTACTTTCCAGATAGACGCTGCGCCTCTGCGTCACGACGGTCCTCTAATTTTATGATTACTTTTGATGTTTAAATATGTTAATATTGTATACCAGTACTAAGAAATTTAATTTGTGTAGCAAATTACTAAATAGCTATTCAACGTAACCATTTAAATAACCTTTTGTAAAAGTCTTTGTCAGATTATATAACTTTTTAGACAACAACTTTAAACAATAAGTGAAAGAACTGAAAATTCTTAAATGTACTTAAAATTTTGAATACTAAGTATTTTATACACTTTGAAAATTGTCTACCGGTCATAAACGATACAAAATTGAATTAAAATAATTACTTTTTTGTCAAGGTACAGCGTTGGAATGTAAAAGTATACTACGAGTTCAGTTCTTGCTTTAGGAACTGTTCTTTGCCCAACAGCAGACGAAACCTAGTGTCAAAGTACTCCATTTTTCCCATTCCGACTGTCTACGAGTATATCGTATTCGAGACACTGTGTGGAGGAACTTAACGCCGCAATTTGTCTTATCAGTGTGTAAAAAACGAATACGTAATTACGTATTCGTTATATTATCATTGTAGCTGTCTACTAATCGCATGGGACTCGATAGGGGTAGGGGTTCATAAAAAATCTTGATATATCACCAGGCGAGTGATAGGGGGGTAGTTGTAGTATTATATCACGTGTATTTATTTACTCAGCAAAAGCGTACAAAGTCGTAAGGGTAGTAAAATTGTTTGTATATACTAAAATATAGACATAATGTAGAAATGGAGGGGGTATTGTTAAACCTCACAAGCCGTCGCGTTTACAGTCTTAATAATAATTAGTAGCATAGACTTAAATAATATTTTTACAAAGTTTTTATAAGTTACCTGAAGTTTGACATAAAAGTGTCAGATGCAACGTAGACTAAATTAATTTGATATTTGTTTTTATTGGTGTGGTATATTTTTTTTAATAATGGGATTATAAGCTATTATATAAAAGAAATTATGGTCATTATTTTAATCTTTTTTTTTTATGGGAAGGACAAAGCAAACGAGCGGTCGGGTCACCTGATGGTAAGTGATCACCGACGCCCACGACTCTGTGTAACAGCAGAGACGTTACAAGAGCGTTGCCGGCCTTTAAGGTGTTAAACTTAATGTAAGATACCATACAACATATGGAACATACAATATACGGAAAAATCACCTACTAAACTCATAATGGCAATTTTAATTTAATTTTACAAAATATTTGAGAAAAATATTTGTAAATTTTATTGCTGAGTCAGTTAAAAAGCTTTCAAGCTCTAATAAAGATAGTTGTTTACTCAAACTTGAACGGTATGATATGAAATTTTCTAACTGAATTACTATCGGAAAATAATATTCAGTGCCTCCAAGTTAGACAACTTTTTCAGTATACGAAACCAATGACGCCTTTTCATGAGATATATATACTAAGAATGCCTGAAATGTTGTTTATGTCAATTTAATTTTGTAGCAAAATTACCTTAAATATTTTGAGGTGAATATACATTTGTTGCGTGAAATTTGTATATATTTTCTTTATTGAATATAGAGCAATAAAAAACGGTGTTACATAGGAAAAGTATATTTATAATGGCGTTCTTATCTCTAAAAGAAATCTCTTCTAACCAACCAGAAAAAAGGAATGAGTGCCAAACATACATCCAACATACACACATATACATTCATACACTAAAAAATATAATTACAAATATTATATACAAATAAATAATAAAAAATATAAATAAAATAAATATAGGAACTAAATAAAAACGATGAATTGTGTCTACGTCAGTTTTTAATTTCATAGAAATATTAGTTTCAATTTTCCCATAACGGTAATATATACTCAAATCCAGAGGGTGTCTGGCTAAATATCTGTCCGATGTTTAGTACTGGGCATACGGGTGTGCGACCCCGGATCCTCGAGCCACCACTGGCATACTCCTCTCCAATCCATGAAAGTGGTGTCCTTACCTTCGCTTTCCTAACCTTTTTCTCCCCTTATTCCTTATTCCTTGTTGGCTTTTCCCTTAAAAACGGGTTTTGGAGGTTAGATGGCAATCGCTCCATTAAAAAGCCGCCATTTAGCCGCTTAAAATGATCAGAAAAGGAAAAGTGTTGCTGGGTACGGTTAGGGCGTCGCCGTTAAACGACGCGCAGGCACATCGCCCTACACCTGTGTTAAATGGGCAAGGGCTACCGTGTGAAGTACGAACACGGCTAAAGAAGATAGTACCTAAAAGGAAACTCCGCTTTGCAACTTGGAACATTGGCTCTTTAACCGGACGATGCAGAGAACTCGCAGACGTACTCATGAGACGTCGGGTCCAGTGTGCTTTCCTACAGGAAACGCGCTGGAAGGGCAATAAGTCCCGTAACATCGGACAGGGTTACCAGCTCATATACACTGGGTCACCTACCGGTAAAGCTGGTGTAGCAGTAGTTCTGTCTGAGGAGCTACGGAATGGTCTCCTTGAAGTTGACAGACAAAGCGACCGCTTGATGCGGGTGAAGGTACTGGTTGAGGGGGTTATCATCAACTTAATTAGTGCTTACGCTCCCCAGGCTGGTTGTAGTCGGGCCGAAAAGGAATCATTTTGGGAGCACTATGAAGAGGTTCTACTTGCTATACCATCTACTGAGGTAATCATGGTTGGGGGGGACCTTAACGGTCACGTGGGTAGGGCTGCGGATACGTATGAGCGTGTCCACGGTGGTTTTGGTCACGGTAGTCGCAATGCAGAGGGAGAAAATATTCTAAGAACCTGTATTGCGTCCGATCTAGCCATCGTGAATACGTTCTTCCAGAAATGTCCACATCACCTTATTACGTATGCAAGTGGGCCCCACTCAACTCAAATAGATTATCTGTTGACCAGGCGTTGTCATGTGGGCAAGGTAACTAACTGTAAAGTCATTCCCGGTGAAAGCCTCACGTCCCAACATCGTCTTCTTGTCATGGACTATATCGTTACCCCGACAAAGAAAATACCAGAGACGCGTAAGCCTAAGATCAAGTGGTGGTTGCTGAAGGGACCGATGCAGACCGACTTTCTGGCAGAGGTTAACAAACAAAACTTATCAACTAATACCGAAACTGCTCAGGAAGCTTGGGATCGAGCTCAGTCAGCAATTATTACGGCTGGTAAACGTGCTCTTGGCGTTTCTAGGGGAGGGCGTGTCATCGACAGGGAGACGTGGTGGTGGAATGATAAGGTACAGGTAGTGATTCGGGAAAAGAAGACTGCATTTAAGGAGTGGCAGCATTCCAACTCTCCTGAAGACAGACTGGAGTACATAGCAGCAAAACGTGCCAGCAAAAGAGCTGTAGCCAGGGCCCGCAGTGAAAGTTTGTCGCCATTATACGACAAACTTGAGACTGTGGAGGGGCAGAAGCTCATATACAAACTGGCACGTACTCGGGATAAAGCGACGCAAGATGTCACAAAATGTCTTTGCGTCAGAGATTCCCAGGGTAAACTGCTCTGAACTCATGCCTCTGTGAAGGAGAGGTGGAGAAGTTATTTCTTAGAGTTGCTGAATACTCAGCACCCGTTTAGTCTTCCGTCTGAATCACCTCCTAACCTTGGACTTATTGCTCCAATTAGCCTTGATGAGACTCGAGATTGTCTTCGACGCATGAAGAACGGAAATGCGGTGGGGCCTGACAATATTCCGATCGAAGCGTGGAAATCGTTGGGATCTCTTGGTGTGCTCATACTTACTGACCTTTTTAACCGTGTCTTGAGCACTGGGACGATGCCAAGCCAGTGGCGGCACAGTTTTATTACCCCTATTTACAAAGGAAGGGGCAGTGTTCAAGATTGCGGTAGTTATAGGGGCATTAAGATTATGAGTCACACCATGAAACTCTTCGAGCGCGTGATCGGCCTCAGGCTCCGCCAAGAATGTACTGTCTCTGGGTGTCAATATGGATTTCAGCCAGGATCAGGTACTATGGACGCAATTTTTGCCCTCCGAACCTTGATGGAGGCATACAGGGAAAGAAGGAGAGCTCTGCATATAGCATTCCTAGACTTGCAAAAGGCCTTCGACTGTGTACCACGTCAGTGTATCTGGTGGGCCCTGCGATCCAAAGGCATCCCCGAATCCTATATTGATATTATCAGAGATATGTACCACGACTCTGTTTCTGTGGTTAGGACCGCTGTTGGCGACACAAAACCCTTCCCGATTACAGTAGGGGTTCACCAAGGCTCAGCTCTGAGTCCGTTTCTGTTTAATGTAGTGCTAGATACTGTCACGGCACATATCCAGGACCAGTCTCCATGGCTGATGATGTATGCCGATGACATAGCACTCATTGATGAGAACCGACTGACGCTCGAGCACAAAGTGAACGTCTGGAAGGGTACGCTTGAGAACGGTGGTCTTAAACTAAATGTGTTGAAGACCGAGTACATGGCCTGCGGGAGCCCGGACTCGAGCACTATCCAGATAGGTTCTGAATCAGTCGTCAAGACAGAAAAATTCAGATACCTAGGATCCATTATGCACGAGTCCGGAGACATCGACCACGATGTCCACGCCCGTATTAGCGCTGCTTGGGCCAAATGGCGGGAGGTGTGGTCTGCGATCGCAGAATACCACACAAACTCAAGGGACTGATATACAAGAGCATGATTCGACCAGTTCTTTTATACGGCAGCGAATGCTGGCCAGCATTATCTCGGCACACTCAGGAGCTTCACGTCACGGAAATGAAGATGCTGAGGTGGATGTGTGGTGTAACGCGGGCTGACCGCATACGCAATACATTCATTCGAGGTAGTCTGGGGGTCCGAGACGTAGCGGATAAGCTCCAAGAGCGTCGTCTGAGATGGTATGGCCACGTTTTGCGCCGGCCTAGGAACTATGTCGGAAGACAATGCCTTGTCATGTCGGTTCCTGGAGTGAGACTGCCCGGACGCCCCAGGAAGCGATGGCTGGACGTCGTGATGCAGGATATGAGAGCCAATGGACTAACCACTGAGGATGCTAAAGACCATGCAAAGTGGAGTAGTTTGAGTCGGAACGCAGACCCTGGCAGTAAGCCGGGATAATGCTAAGTGGAAGGTAATATATACTCAAAATATTTCAATTACTTACTTACTATGTGGTAAGTAACTTACCGCAATTTAAAGATGTAATCCAAGCGATACTTCACTATTGAGCATTTTTTTATAAGATAAAGGACCTCTACGTAAAGACCTCTACGTAAAGGCCCCTTGATCTCGAGAACCTTAAGATGACGAATGAAATGATCTATAACAAAAAGAAATGGAGGAAGAAAAAGCTTCTGATATATAAATAAAATAGAATATATGATACATACTATATCGTCTCGTTCAGTTGAGCTTTTATATTATGATATTATATATCAATAACAGATGAGATATTTACTCAATTTATTTCATTTTATAGATCAATTATTAAGCTTGTGATTGAAATTTAATGATAAAGTTTGATTTAAATGTATATTTTAAACAATTTTGATGAAATGTAGAATTCACATAAAAAATGTTTACAATTTCGTGTACTTTCCCCTTGCTAATTTTATTAACGTTATTAAGTCGTGTAGAAGTAAAACTAATTTTGGGTTAGTATATTCCATTGTACTGAGTGGCGGAGTTTAATACCGTATCACAGCAGTTCAAAAATTCAAAATTAATGAATTATTTTTATGATTTTTGAAGTGTTAATCCACACTTAAAATAAAAAATATTTAAAGAAAACGTTTAAAAATTTCCCGCTGCGTTAAAAAAATTGTATATGGTTTCTTTAAGTATTTTTCATAATAACTTCCCCCGAGTTAACTTTGAACCTTCAGACATGTGTTTATGAAGGCAAAAATAATATAATAGCATCTAAATCCAAGAGAAACCACAAAATTATCGTATTTGCACTTAATACCAAAACAATACAATAAAAAATTCCATTTATTTCCTCCTTTTATGGGCGGTACAGATGACCGTGATTCCCCATAAAGGTCCTTTACGATCCTTTTCAGTACGCGTGCCTACATTTTAAATTCATTTATAGCCACTATTTTTGCAATCGTTTGAATATAACCACCGTGAGTTACGTTGAAATGTGTTCTTGATTTTGACCAATCTTTTCCATATTTTGTTAAGAAATATGGAGAAGAAGTTTGTTTTCTTCACTAAATACATTAAATATTGGCATAAGACCCGTGTCCAATCATCGACTGATCCGTGCCCACCCCAAAGTTATTACTAAGAAATTAGCTATTCTAATGGTTTTTCAATCACACAAAGCTTCCCACAAGAATTCAGTTCTAAGCTAAGCTTATATAGTGATTCAATTATCGAGTCACAATCAATGAAAGAAATCAAATTATTTTTTATCAATAAAATATTGATACACGTTTATGTGACAGAGGCGTCTGCCTTTAAACGAGACTATTTAGGGGTTTGATTACCACTTGGAAAAGATGCATTTTTCCATTTCCATTTTCTTGGTACTGAATACGATACGGAAATAAATAAAGCGGGGCGTAGAGTTCCGCCACTCAGCACACA
Source organism: Dione vanillae (assembly GCA_037178615.1). Lineage (NCBI taxonomy): Eukaryota > Metazoa > Arthropoda > Insecta > Lepidoptera > Nymphalidae > Dione > Dione vanillae. The sequence goes on from JAZFAU010000079.1 coordinate 22,101, forward strand.
ATGCCACGAAATGGTAGAAAACAAGGAATGGAGTGTCTTAACACCAGGTACCCAAGGTTCCTACAATTCCCTCTGCCTACCCTCCTATATGCGGAATAAAGTGTGAAACTCAAAACTAAATATGTTTTTTCTTCCCCGAGTGGGAATCGAACCCAGAAACCGTCGCGTTGGCAGCCGAGGCAGACGTTGCGCTTCGGCGCAACGACGGTGCTGAATCTAGCATTTATATATTTAAATAATTTAAGCAACAAAGTACAGTTCCACTATACAATGCGCCACGTCTCGCACCATTTTGTCACCTACCCTAAAGACCTGCCGTATATATCTGCCTACAATAGAAATACTTTAAAAAAACGTCCTGATGTTTTCTACACTAAGATTTTGAATATATATACATACATAATATATAATTAATTAAGCGCCAACACATTTATGGTTTCCAAAATGAAAGTTTCAATGACGTGCCAGTATCAACGCTTTGGTTTTGGTTCCTGCGGTTGCCTTGCATCAATATAAATATAATATTTGTTTAATGAGCTTCATTAAAATTCATGCTGAACTTATTTTGAAATGACATATTAACATTTATATACTATATAAAACTGACTTAAATGCTAGAAAAAATTTTAGCTCCTTAGTGAAATTTGACAATTTTACCTTTGTAATATAATTTATATTTTTCCTTCTGGACTTTTAGTCATTTTTTATTATTTGGGTTACGTTGGGTTCGAATCCTGTTACTTTAAATAAAGATTTAAGCTTACATTTTCTAAAATATAGTTAACTTTCCAACATTTGTGAAAGGTGTGAGTGACAGCCTCTGTCTGTAAACGCGACAGTTTGTGTGTTTAAATGTGTTTAGGATTTTTTTTATTCGAAAAGTGAAGAACAGAGTATTTTAGAACTAAATTTTCAATGGTTCCCTCTTTACCCACTCTGCTGAGTTCAAGATACAGTGTGAAGCTAGAAAAAAAGAAATATAATTTAAATAATAATCAAAAACCAATTAAAAAGTTATAAAATATAGATGAAATTATTTTAAAATAATTCTCTTTTTTTTAGCTTCACACTTTATCCTGCACATGGCAGGGTAGGCAGAGGGAACTGCAGGGACCGTGGGAACCTAGTGTTTAGACACTCTGTTGGTTTGTCCCTCCTTTCTCCGTCCCCACTTTCCGTCCTTTTCGAGGCATTGCGTGTAACGGAACTCAACGCCGCGCTTTGCCTAGTTGCCAGAGCGAAGAAAAATGGAAATAGAAAATCCATCTTCTCCGACTGGGATCGAACCCAGAGACCGTCGCGTTACAGGCAGACGTTTCGCCTCTGCGCCACGACGGTCTTCTAATCAAAGCGATAAAATCTAAAAATACTTCAACCGAGTGAATCCACAATCACAGTATTTATAGTGAAAAACTGCATGATATGCTACGACAGTTCACTACTACTATTATTCTTTGAAATACCTTTTATATAATATTACAATTTATACATGCACATTCTTCATTTATTTATTACACACTTTCTTCACTTCTCCAATCTGGTATCAAGGCAGAGGCGCGGCATTAAGATCCGCCTATCAATACGTAATTCATCGAACGGCGGAAAATGAGGAACAAAGTGTTTTAATACGAGAAATACACGACAGTGTGAAGCTAAAAAATACAAAAAAAACACATTATTTATTTTTCATGTTAGTTAATAAGTAAATATATTTTCTTTTTTTTAGCTTCACGCTTTATCCCGCACAAGGCAGGGTAGGCAGAGGGAACTGCAGGGACCATGGGAACCTAGTGTTAAGACACTCCGTTGCTTAGCCCCTGCTTTCTCCGTCCCCGCTTTCCGCCGTTCTCGAGGCATTGCGTGTTGAGTTGCGGAACTCAACGCCGCGCTTTGCCTAGTTTGCCAGAGCGAAGAAAATGAAAATAGAAAAATCCATCTTCTCCGACTGGAGATCGAACCCAGTAACCGTCGCGTTACAGGCAGACGTTGTGCCTCTGCGCCACGACGGTCCTCAGTAAATACATAATTATAAATAAATCGATACATACTATATCTCAAGGCTACTTGCCATGCAACTGGAAAATTATTCTTTTTACCTCCAAAGCCTTTATAATTTACTATTACAATGCTGCTTATATTGTATAGGTGCTTGAATAACTCTTCGATCGACCTTGGAGTTTAACAAAATTTACTATTCCAATTCCAGCCTAAATAACAAGACAATAATTTTCTATTCAGTTGTTTCGTTGCAAGTGGCTGTCTCATTTGGAAGTGGTGATTAATTTGGTTGTTAATGATCCAAGGTTTGATTCTGGCACGAAGCAAAATAATTAGCTGTTTGTTAATTATTTAAGGAAATTTATTTCCTATAATAGATCGGACCGTCGGATGAGGACCGTCGTGGCGCAGAGGCGCAACGTCTGCCTGTAACGCAACTAACACGACGGTTTCTGGGTTCGATCCCCAGTCGGGGAAGATGGATTTTTTTATTTCCATTTTCTTCGCTCTGGCAACTAGGGCAAAGCGCGGCGTTGAGTTCCGCCACTCAACACGCAATGCCTCGAAAACGGCGGAAAGCGGGGACGAAGTAAGCAAGGACTAAGTAACGGAGTGTCTTAACACTAGGTTCGTTTGGTTCCTGCAGTTCCCTCTGCCTACCCTGCCATGTGCGGGATAAAAGCGTGAAGCTAAAAAAAAAAAAAAAAAAAAAAAAAAATATAGATCGGTTTTGTAAGATAGGCGCAGTTCGCACACAGCACTTACGTACAAACGACATCTTGACGAAAGTAGAAGTAAGCATAGTATGTTGCCACTATGTTCTTTCTAGGATATGTCTTGACATTAGGGTTATCTACACAACAAAAGAGGTACAAAGGATTATTATAGAAAATTGTTATATAAGCTATTTTTAAAATTTTTGAAGTGTTAATCCACGCTAAAGACGGAAAAGTAATTTAAGAATAATATTATAAACTTACTCAAAAATACAAAAAAAATTTTTACACAGGCAATCCGACAGAGAGCCAAAAAGCAGAGAACTGCCAAGACATCGTCAGCGATTGGTTCAGCAGTCTCCAGTGGAACTGCAGCAGTTGTCATAGAGAACTTGGCGCAGACCCAACGCTTCGAAGTTCCGGAGGACAGACCGACGAACACCGCGTCTGGAAGCAATGATGACGATGATGATAGGTGTGTATTTCCTTTTTTTTTGTTTAAAAATCGTCGTGGAGCAGAGGCATAACGTGTATCTGTAAACGCGGTTTGTGAGTTCAATTCCCACTCGGAGAATATGGATTTTTCTATTTCTATTTTCTTTGCTTAGGCAATTAGACAAAGCGCGGTGTTAAGTTCCGCCACTCAATACGAATTGCCTCGAAAATGGCGGAAAGCAGAGATGAAGCAAGATTTCTGTTCTAAGACATTATGTCTTAGGTTGCTGTGGTTCCTGCAGTTCCCTCTGCCTACCCTGCCATATGCAAGTAGTTAATATTTATTTTTATCACTAAAAGAAATGTATGGATTCCTTTAATAATTCGTCGAATAATAAGTCATCCGTCATGGCGCAATAGCAGTAAGCCAAAGTTCCGCCACTCGACGCGTAATTAATAATACATATATTTTGAAAACACTTATGAATTATAATATTTATCAGCATGTGCTATTATATTATTAAATATACATAGTGGGTTGCCCGCGCACAAGCGCCTTTTTATGGACAAAACTTTTGAGTACTTTTAAATCAAATCTAATTGGCTAACGTGCAGACTCTTAATTAATTATAAAGCGAACTCTTACCTTTTCGAGATCCTTAAAGTGGTACCAAAATTAAAATTTTCGATAACTCACCTCTTTAAGTGTGCGCAATTAAAACGTTTCCACAAATAATGGTTTACAGAGTACAAATACGTACGTGTTATACAACAAAATTAATATCTTCCCTAGTGTCGTCAAACAGCAATAAGTGTTTATCACACATTTAATAGCCCACAGTAACCCCAAATAATTCCCGGAGTAGAAAACGAACCTACAACCGTCACGCTTATAGAAACAGTGCCACCGTGCCACGATGGCGTTATATTCAAATGAGAAATATAACTTATTCATTTTATAAACACTAGACGAATATTATACTAGATGAAATAAACTAAAAGCTTTAGTACTATGATAATATAGCATTCTCACATGTCTAGACTGTGAAAGACTTTAATCCGCAGAGGGCTGTCAGTATGTACGACGGACGGACGATGGTTAATAACGTATATATACGAGTTTTATTATATATAATATTATATATAAATACTAGCGCCCTGTACGTGGCTTCACTCGTTTGATGTCCTCAGATTTACTCTAATAATATAGATTTTTTCTTGGTATTATTTTGTTAATACAAAGTAATTAAATATATATTTAGAAAACAGAAGTTAAAGTTAATTTTTAAAGAAAAACATAGTAACAGACAAAGACCATATGTTTCGAGTGTATTCGGACAGAGATTTCACGTAATTATAGTAAATGACATAAATCGCTTAAGAACAGTATTTCGGAGCACTCTTCCAATACGAACCGACTTTTTTTTCTTTTGAAAATGACATCATTTTATTGCTTTCATAGTCCTATAAGACTAGCCTCTTTTTACATGAGGCTACTACTATATATATATGCATTTGAGTTGAGCATCCATATGTGTTATATTATGTATATTTACTATATCTATTATTTTAGGTATGTTATTTTATTAATATATAATATATTGTGGTAATATACCGCAGGAAAAATGGAAAGTGTACAAACTTTACATGAGCGTTTCTTTATAGCGACATAGTATTAGAAACATTCTCCAAAGCGGACTGTTGTGTTTAACATCAGAATATATAATTTTCTAACAATTTGCCATGCTAAACCAATTATTGATCACTTCGATTTCTATAGAAAAGTGCCATACTTCATTTCAATAATCTAACTGCTATACAAAGTTAAGAGAGCCTTATTTGTCTGTAAAACACTCAATAACTCTTGAACAAATAATTATGTTCGCTTTAATACAATGGGATTGAGTACTTTTCAATCTGTATATAATAATTTCAAAGAAAATTTATTTATGCATAATTAATTGTACGCCTAAAGCTCTCTTTTTCATTGTGATTAAGCTTTTAAGCTGTTTTTTTGTATTGTATCAAATTATATCTTTTTTCCGTGAATGATTCGATTGATATCATAGAGAAGCTAATACATGACGCTGGCATTGGACATATTAAGCCATAATATTCTTAAGTACGAGGAACAAGGAAAACAAAAACATCAAAATAGTAACAAAATGGTTTTTAGAGACAATTATTATTACATAAATACTTAATAAGATTTATATTCTGATATATAAGATATAATATCTATATATATATATATATATATATATATATATATATATATATATATATATATATATATATATATATATATATATATATATATATATATATATATATATATATATATATATATATATATATATATATATATATATATATATATATATATATATATATATATGACAAACATATAGATATATAAGATTTTGTTGACATACCACGTTCCCGTCCATCCGCCTTTTGCTGGGCGGAACCCAACGACGTAGTTTATCTCATTACCAGCGCGAGAAAGTGAATTTGTCTAAATTCCAAGTCTAACCTTAGATAAAATATTCCAAAATACTAAATATTAAAACAAGTATAGTTTAATACTTCAAAGAAGTATATTTTTTTATATAATTATTTTTTATCAGATCAGAAATCGGTGCATATGCTGAAGAATTGGCTAATACGAGGTCAGCTAGGTTCATGTTGGCCGCGGTCGTGGAAGAGACTGGACTGTAAGTATTTTTAATATTTTTTATACATCTCATATATTATGATATATTCTAGTTCACGTTGTATATCGCGAATCCTACGTTAGGTAGAGAGACTGAGCTGTACGCCATTCAATTCGACTTGAATGTTTTCTCTAATAAAAATATATGAAATTTATAAATGATCTAAATTAGCTATCCAAAATCGATTGAGCTGTGACAGTTAAAAGCTGTATTGTATTTTATTATAGATGGATTGTATTTTATTTGTCTTAAATAAGGTCTACAGAGTTCATATTTGTTTTTAAATTCTAATCGAATGTGAAATGTGTAATTTTTTTTTGCATCTATAACAGTGGACTTCATGGTAACATAAACAAGCTCTTCAGCTTTTAAAAAATTTTAAGTTTTCCATTTCCCTCAGTTTATAATAATAATAATAGCACATATAATAAGAAGTCGTGGCGCAGAGGCGCAACGTTTGCCTGTAACGCGACGGTTTCTGGGTTCGATCCCCAGTCGGAGAAGATGGATTTTTCTATTTCTATTTTCTTCGCTCTGGAAAAGTAGGCAAAGCACGGCGTTGAGTTCCGCCACTCAACACGCAATGCCTCGAAAAAGGTGGAAAGCGGGGACGGAGAAAGCAGGGACTAAGCAACGGAGTGTCTTAACACTAGGTTCCCACGGTGCCTGCAGTTCCCTCTGCCTACCCTGCCATGTGCGGGATAAAGCGTGAAGCTAAAAAAAAAGAGAGACCTAAAGTAACTTAAAATAACCACTCAAGCTCTTAAGAAATTAATATACTTAGTACGTAACTAAGTATATTAATTTCTTAAGAGCTTAAAATATTACACTTTAAAAATTTTTAAGACATAAGCTGTTTTAAGTTTTATTAAAGTTCTACTACAGCGTAACACGATCCGTCTAGTTTTTAAGACGGCGCTTGCAAAATTTTTAATCAGTACATAGTTTTTACTTTATACATTAATTCGATAATTTGTTTCACTTTTATAGCGACATGTTTTTAAAAACGTTTTACATTCGTCAAATTGAATAAATAGTAAAATTACCAATTTAAATAAATGTTAAGGTGGAATCTTCCTGTCATTTTGGGCAATCATTTATTTAATATTTTTATGATTTTTTAAAGTGTTAATCCACACAACTTATATCGTTGTTAGCATCTCTGTAGGGAGATTTTTACAAATTTCCGCTACCCAAAGACCATTACAAAGAACAATCGTTTGGCGAGAGAATGCTATTTTTATTTAATATCTTTATAATTTTTAAAGTGTTAATCCACACTGAGGATAGGAAAAATACTTAAAGCCGTGCCGTGCAAGCGCTCTCACCGCATGGCTCAGCGGTGAGAGCGCTTGCATGGTTCACAAGAGGGCGCGGGTTCGAGTCTCGCTGCGTAACTAAACGCCGCGCGTAGTTAGGAAAATAAAGCAATAAACCATCACGTTTAGAGACAGATTTTCTTTTCTTTACTTTTAAACAAATATTAATAAAAGAAAGTAATGTCATAACACTCCGTGCTCTGTTCATATACTGGTGTTACGATTTATGGGTTCGATTCCCCCTCGGAGAAGCTAAATTTTTATAATGTTCCTGCACTTGCCTCTGCCTACCTTACCATGCAGGATGCGGGATTAAGCGTGAGTTAAAAAAATTATATTTTTTTGTTAACGTTGTTTTTATTTCCTTCTTTAGTATAATGGCGAACCTAGCATCACCAATACCAATGATGGATCCAAACACAAACAACGATTCTGGGTATGCACCATCTAATATGGATGTGGACAAAGATCACACGCCACCTCCTTCTCCTATTAAAGAAGAGAAGAAAAAGAAGAGAAGGAGCAAGAGCAGCCTAAGAAACCGGAGTTAAAGTGAGTATTTTTAAATATATTTTCGATAGTAGATTTTAAAAGACTTGTGTCGCAGCAGCAAAGTATCTTCGACAGCGGGTTCGATACCTAGTCGGTAAAATGTATAATTTTTATTAACTCGTTTAATTTAAAAAGCGTGGTAAAAATTAAAGCTGGCTTTTTTGTGCTTGTATCGTCCCAAACTTACAATATTAAAATAAGCTATTAACTAGGCCCAAAATAAACTCACACTGTTAATATATACACTTAAAAAGCAACTTAATATTGTATAGAAAAAAATTAATCGCGTCGAGATTGGAACCCGCGTCTCTAAGAAACCATCTTAACGCTCCCACCACTAAGCCATGCGTCCTTCGTCACGCCGTATCGGATCTCTGGTCTGCTATACGAGCGATATGGACTAATTTCACTGGCTAACGAAAGTGAGCTATCTACCAAATAAAAGTTGATACTTTAGACAAGTCAAATATCTTCTAGATATCTCTATCTGAGACATGACATGTTATAGGAATTGAAAAAGTGAAGTAATTGTGATAAAATAAAACAAGCTACTTATTTTAGAAATTTAGATTATAAATTTATATTATGCTGTTATATTTATTTTAAAAAAAAACACGTGTATGAATAGAAATTAAAAAGTATTGGGCTCGTCCGGGATTTGAACCCGGGACCTCTCGCACCCTAAGCGAAAATCATACCCCTAGACCAACGAGCCGCTTGCAAATAAGTTTAAATACTTAACCTATATATAACGTCATTATATTTAATTACTCTTTAGTATTTCATATTTTTATGGTCATATAAAAAATATTGATTATAAAACAATATTTAATATAGTAATATTATTTTATTGCGAAGATAAGATATCCACTATGGCACAGTGAAACAGTGTCTGATAAGCGAAATGGTTGGGTATTCAGTGCAGAATCAGTTAGTTTTCCTTTCTTTTTATAATGAGGCAAATTGCGGCGTTAAGTTCCGCAACTCAAATAGCACGGCTTGAAAGGAAAGGGGAATCAAACTGGAATCAAACCATATGACATCGGCCATCATCGATGTATAAAGCATAATCTTTTCTTTCAAACTGAAGTGATGTAATACGACAATGACATACTAACGGCGTTGAGTTCCGCCACTCAACACGCAATGCCTCGAAAAAAGGCGGAAAGCGGGGACGGAGAAAGCAGGGACTAAGCAACAGAGTGTCTTAACTAGTTTCCCACGGTCCCTGCTGTTCCCTCTGCCTACCCTGCCATGTGCGGGATAAGGCGTGAAGCTAAAAAAACATAACATAGTGGATTCGCACGATTTTTTTAATATTTTATTAATAACGAGTCACGGCCAGTTAGCTCTTCCCGCTCATTAATATTCGTTCTTTGTTAAAATTAATAATAATAATAAATAATATATAAATTCAAATAATAATATATATTTTGAAATAATAATAAATAAATTGAAATAACGCCCTCCTTATTTTTTGCACATCTGATACCATAACATATTTTTTTTATTTTTTATACGGTCCCAAAAGCTTATGCTATACAATAACTTATATTAGATTTTATTATATTATTAGTAAGTGTTAAAATATTCCAATCTCCATTTTCTATGGACTTTCTAGTTTTTTTTTTGTATCAGACCAATGGTTTTTAGTTCTTGATCAAGTCACCGCGTAATCACCTTTAGATTACTGTATGTTGCCCTAAAACTATGTAATTTGATAAAAAGTTAATAATTACAGTACAAATAAGGGAAAATATCAAAAATAATTATAACTATCTCTAGAAACCAGAAGTGGTTCGTTTAATTGAAATAATAACAACGAAACACACGTAGGCCTTGTGTTTGGCCAAGTTTCACTACGGACCGATGCCTGCATGCAACAGCCCCGTTGAAGTGTTAAACGGGGTTGTTGCATGCATTTTCCTTTTGAAATTGACATATTTTTTTGCTTATAAGACTACTCTCTTTTTATAAGAAACTAACTATATGTATATACATTTGCGTTGAGTGCCGATGCTTAGCATATAATGTCTCAAAAATTGAGTCGTACACTGGGATCTACATATATATGTTATATTTTATATAATTATTGCATGTATTATTTTAACTATGTTATTTTTTAATAAATGTCGTAATTAACATTATATCTGTCATTACATATATATATATATATATATATATATATATATATATATATATATATATATATATATATATATATATATATATATATATATATATATATATATATATATATATATATATATATATATATATATATATATATATATATATATATATATATATATATGAAGACATGAGTGGATGAAGGGGTTATGTAACATTTTTTGCAAAAATCGTTTTTTATGCTAAATGAAGGTTTTACATGCATATAAACCATACTACATTTGAAAATAACGTTTTTTAAGCTTAGTTACAGAAAAAAAAATTGATGAAGGAGTTATGTACCAACATATAATTATAATCGCAATGAATGAAGGTGACATGGGCACATACACCATTCTTTAATTTAAAATTATTTAAATGTATGTATTTCTTGCGTGGATGAAGGAGGTAAGTGCTCGCGTACGCAGGCATGTATTGCGTTGTTCTGAATGAAGGTGTTATGTAATGTACTTGTCTCTTTCTTTTGTTTAAACACAAATTGGGATTGTGTGTTCTTTACCACTACACTACTACTACACTACACTAACTGGAAAGAAGATAGATATTATAATCCACAAAGTTAAGATTGAAGCTTCTGCTCTACTTTCTAATAGGAGAGGCAAACACAATAAGCAGCCCCATAAAACGGAAGAAGGTTATACAATGTATTAAGCTTTCCAGTTGAACAGTCCAATACTCACGTAAAAGAAATACGTACAAAAATTGTTACCACTTTTAAATGTCGCTTAAATGCATGAACTTCATTTAGCGACACGAGAAGAGCAGAATTTGTGGGAAAAATACAAAATGAAATGAATATTCGTATAACAAAGATTTTGTTTCTGAATTCAATCACTTTTTTGGATGCGCCAAGACCGATATATGTTCAACTGGTGATACCGTTTATTCTAATGAAGAGTATATATCAAATGACATCATCATCGTCATGATTGTATCCATAGAACAAGCCCGAATAAAATATATATACCTCACAATAGTCTTGCAACAGACCATGCCAGTTCTCAACATATCAACTTCCGTCAGATTTGCTTTTATAAATAAAGCATCAACTTATTAATCATACCAAAAAGAAAGATGTCTGCTGCACGTGGACGAAATATGTAGCCGACAAAAGTAGTGTTGCAGTCGTTAGCTCGCTTCTAAGATTTGTTGATTTTGATCAATTTTGTCGCAATAAGCACCATTTAATCATAATTCCGATCATATACTCAGGCGCTGGATAGAATAAAAATTTTAATATTATTTGTCCTCTACCAATATATGATTTTGAATATTTATTTTAAAATCATTCACCACAAATTTCCCGAAGTTGGTCATTTATATTTAAACTCTTATAGAGGTTTAGGTCGCATTGAAAAAGTCATGCGCAACCACAAAGCGATCTATGCAACCGGGCAATATGGACACATTACATGCAAAGCATCTCGAAACATTGTTGTTATTGATATGAAGGATCAATTGCGTAATATGATTTGTAAAATAAACTTTATTTAAAAATATAGATAAAAATATGAAAAGGATGATGAAAGAGATAATTTTGACGACGTAAACAGTGCTCTTTCTCATGTGTCTCAGTGGTTCACTATAAATAATTTACTTTTAAATCCTAAAAAAACTAAATGTATAGAGTTTGCGTTACCAAACGTAAAAAAATGCATATAAATTTAAAATTAAATAACGAAAAATTAAATATCGAAGAAACCACATTTTTTTTGTGAGTGACCCTAGATAGTAAACTTAAATGGGGTGCTCATATAGCAGCCCTCGCGAATAAACTGAGCAGAGCTGTTTATGCAATTAGAAAAATTAGAGAATATACTGACGTCGATACTGCTAGGCTTGTTTACTTTGCATACTTTCACAGTATTATGTCTTATGGCATCTTACTGTGGGGTAAAGCGTGCAGTGTAGATCAAATCTTTATATTACAGAAAAGAGCCATTAGAGCTATTTATAAATTGAAGTCACGGGAGTCATTACGGGAAAAATTTAAAGAAATAGGTATACTCACAGTTGCGTCTCAGTTTATCTATAATAATATAGTCTTTATAAAAAAAATTACATATGTACAAGCTTCATATTGACATTCATAATCGCTCAACTCGGCGGAGGCATCAATTAATTACGTCGTCGTATTGTCTGACTAAAGTTCAACGATCTTTTATAGGGCTTAGCGTAATTTTTTTTAATAAAATTCCGAAATTGATACGTGACTTGCCAGAAATAGAATTGTTTAAAAACGGGCAAAAGCACAACTTATTAGCAAAGGTTATTATAGGGTTGATGATTATATCAATAACAAAGAGCTCCGCTCAGGCTAGGCGATACTTGTAATACATTTTGTACTATGTAACATTGTTTTTTTATTTAAAAGATGTGCTGAGGAGTTTCTTTCGCCATTTCTTCTCCTCCATGACAAAGCACCTTTCCGAAATGGTAGTAGATAAATATTGACGTGCATAAGTGTATATGTGATACCTATATGAATAAATGATTTTTGATTTTGATTTTGATAGTTGGCGGCGAAAGATTATAATATCACCGCCAATTCTTGCATTGCTATTAATTTAATACTAAACAATAGTATTAAATGGGAGTAGAAGAGTTCAGTGCCTACATATATAAAGAAAGTTATGATGAAATGATAACATTAAGAAAAGTTTATATGTAGGTATATTAAAAAAAGAGTTCAAGTAAAAAGAATTGACATTGAACGTATTCGAGAAAATATGGTAGTATTTAATGCATGTAAAACAGAGCAAATATTAATTTGTCACACTAGAACATCGATACTATTAAGAAACTAATGTAGGCCAAAATTAACTTGATTTAACTGTTATTTTTTCTCTTTAAGTACGTTATTTAATTAGTTGAACCATTCATCCTTAAATTAAACATATCTATTTTTTATATTTAGGCGCTGAATGAAGGAGTTATGTACATATTTTATTCAATAAATAATTATTCGTAAACTTTTATCTCATTTTTCCACTTCATATTAGTAGTTCATTACATAAACTACAATTTTACACAGACAGTTTGTTGATAATCAACAAGAAAAACTATTTATCTCGAAAACAATAATCAAAACTTTGATGCCCATTATCTCCATTTTTTCAAATTGTATCATATCTCCTTCATCCACTCATGTCTTCATATATATATATATATATATATATATATATATATATATATATATATATATATATATATATATATATATATATATATATATATATATATATATATATATATATATATATATATATATATATATATATATATATATATATATATATATATATATATATATATATATATATATATATATTATATATATATATATATATATATATATATATATATATATATATATATATATATATATATATATATATATATATATATATATATATATATATATATATATATATATATATATATATATATATATATATATATATATATATATATATATATATATATATATATATATATTTTCTTAATTCATTGACAATAACATTTAAATTAAATTATCGTTAAAATAGATTGTTTGGAGATATTACAATTAAAGCGATCTAACCACTCGCTTTCCAGCCTAATGTCAGCAAAATGTCAATTTAAATTTGGTAAGTCAATTTCCTTCTTGCCACATAATAGGGGATAGGATAAGGCCACTTTCGTAATGTTATATAAATCATATTTCACATTATTAATGTAGTTATAATTTGAATATTAAATTAATTTCTAGACATTTTTGTTTACCATTAAATATATATTTCTAACTAAACTTATTATTGCATAAGAAAACGGCTTCTTAGAGATATGTACCTTGATAAATAAAGTGGATCTCATAAATAATATAATCTGTATGTTTTTTCTCAGTTATTGAGCCCACAAAAATATTAAGTTCTTAATCAAGTCACTGCGTAATCAAAACCTTAGAATTAGTTTAAGTTACCATAAAACTACGAAATATGAGGAGAAGGGAAAAAATTACAGTACCAACAAGGGAAAGTATGAACAATGATTTTAAGTATGGTTAGTTTAACTTAAATAACCACTGGTACATACACGTAGGCCACATGTTTGGGAGTTCCATTTAATAACAATATTTCAGAGTACCCTTCCACTACGGACCGTTGCCTGCATGCAACAGCCTCATTTAACACTTTTTTCTTTTGAAATTGGCATAATTTTATTAATTTTTTACTTTTTGTCACATAAGACTACCCTCTTTTTGCATGACACTACTAACTATATGTATATAAAATTTGCGTTGAGTTGCGTTTTCCGAATCCTCACAACTTGTAATTTCTTGAAAATTGAGTCGTACACTAAGATCAATATATCTTATACCTTGTATATTTAATACATGTACTATTTTAACTATGCTATTTTATTATTTTAAATTTGGTTAACAGCCTCGAATGACGTAATTTCATCGCTATATTGTCTATAATCTAATAAATCTCATAAACTGTTTTTAAAAGAAAAATGTGTATTTTTAAAAGTTCCATAATTTATAATATTCAATTAAATTTAAACCTTCAGTTCCGGAGATAAGTGCGTACAACCAAACAAATTATTAAACTTTATATTATATTTTTATAAGTAATATATTACTTTTTATCATTACAGAGTAACATTTACTGAGCCAGAGGCACAATTAAATAGGTAAATACCTTTTCAAACACTAACTAATTCGATTTTAATCTATTTTTATAATATTATTACTATTTAAAACAAAAAAAAAATATTTATTTAATTGGTTTAAATGAAAATTCTTAATGTTTTTTAAATCTTTTCATATAATATATTATAATTTTCTTCTAAATGATCCCTATATATTGCTCCAATAAATTGCTTTGTGTTACAACGGTGTTTTCTTTCCTTTTAACTTCATATTATATTTCTCTATGTATACCTAGTGGTACTTGTTGACGGAGAACGAGACACTCCGTTACCCGCTCTCCGTTTTATTACTCAGACACTGCGATGAGGGACAGAACTCTACGCCAATAAAAATTAAAATAACTTAATCCTTCGTGTATTAATAATACTTGTGCCATTTCCAGGACATTTTAGTTATTGTAATTCTATGTCACAAATAACAATATGAAGTTATCACAAATGTACAAGCATCTTACTGACTGTAACGTCTGTCGTAACGATTTACGATCTCTTACGGCCTAGCTATACGACAGTTGTCGATACAACTAAGATTCGGTTAATGGGCTTTCTGAGATAGCAAATATACCCTTTTAAATGATCTGTACATTGTATTGTGTTGACTATAGTCTACATGATTACTCAAGATAGACTATAGACTGGACTATAGACTAGACCATAGACTAAACTATAGACTAGACTATACACTAGATTACAGACTAGACTATACACTGAACTATGTATTTATAATTATAACTTACCCTACTTTTCGTTTCGTTTTATAATACAAAAAACTTCACTTATACTTTTCTTTTTAAAATTAACGTTAGCTTCGTGACGTTGTCAGATACATTTCTAGAGTCGAAATTATGGTAGAGTATGAATGCCATAACGACTACTCGCTACTTGCGTCACACCCCTTCAGGAGTCCCTTTGGACACTAATATACAAAGTGTCTTCAATCTATATAAAATAATCTTAAAAAATTCTTCTTACATATAGTAAAAAAAATTATTGAATTGAAATTTGCTTTTAAATAAGTAAACATATTTATATATTCATTAATTCTGCAAATTTTTTCTATACGCTAGATGGATAGACAAAGGAAACGTAGAGTGATGACACTCTCCTTAATTTTGCTAGATTTAACTGACTAACTGCCTCATACAGTCAAATATATATAATTGTATTATTAAATTTGAATTTAAGGGCCGCCGTAGCGCAGGGGCGTAAGCATCTGCCTGTAAACGCGATGGTTTGAGGGTTCGATTCCCACTCGGGGAAAATGGATTTTTCTATTTACATTTTCTTCATTCTGGAAACTAGGCAATGGGCGGCATTGAGTTCCGCCACTCAAGACGCAATCCCTCTATTTACCCTAAAAAGATTATTAAATAAAAAAAACAATAATCATATAAAATAATCACAATTTTGGCAACTTTTATTCTGAAAATTGTGTGTTGAGTTTTTATTTTGTACCTGTTATTACATATATTAAATAGAATTTCAACTACTTGTATACTATTAAAATAAAATATAAATGAAACATATTTTGTTTCTTAAATGCTCAACCCAATATATATATATATATATATATATATATATATATATATATATATATATATATATATATATATATATATATATATATATATATATATATATATATATATATATATATATATATATATATATATATATATATATATATATATATATATATATATACATATATTACTTCAAATTACTATTTCTGCACATGATTATCATACATCGATATTTGGACGTTTCTTTCCTTTTAAAACACTTCTTTCAACTACTGTACAGTCTACAGTCATATATGTCGTATATAAATCTTATATATAAATCTTCCGACTTTATATCACTAAATATATATAAAAAATCTTGTGAACATCAAAGCGATATACAAATTCAGTACGTATATAAAAAGGCCTAGATACAAAATCACTCAAGACGGTCAAAAAGAGATTTTCCGAAATAACTTATAACAGGACAAGATTACTCCGTCTCATAATTCCGGCTGAACAGATCCTCTCTCATCCCTTCTATTAAACAACCTTAAGGTACTCGGCTACTAAATATATAGCGATATGTTTTTTGTATATATATATATATATATATATATATATATATATATATATATATATATATATATATATATATATATATATATATATATATATATATATATATATATATATATATATATATATATATATATATATATATATATATATATATATATATATATATATATATATATATATATATATATATATATATATATATATATATATATATATATATATATGTCACCATCACTAAATTTTATGTATCAAGTCAATAGAATCAATCAGCTAGATGACATCGCAATTCAATATATATTAGCTCTCAAGTTAATTACCAAAATTATCATAATATGAGTAATGGCTATTCAAAACAAATATGTACTAATTTCAATAAGCGAATATATTCAAAGTTAACATAATTCGCTTTAAAATTTTAAACAGTTTGCCATTTTTTTGTTATGAAAAGAAGTATGTCATCGCATCCGCAGTGGTACCCAGTCATAATCCGTCCTCTCATACTCCACTAAGAGCAGTAAGTGCGACGCGACATGTTATTAGATGTGGCAATATTTTTTACTTATACACATTATTTTGAAAATCATAAAGAAATAGGAACGTGAAATGTATATTTTTGTGGATATACAGGATGTATCTGACATCACGGTCCATTATCAAAACTACTTATAGAGGAAAATATTTTGAGGCCATATATAAAAAAACTATTTAATAATTATTAATACTTTAGGTACAGCATCATTTTTTCCATTTCACGATATTTATACAAGCTGTGTAACGCGTGATATAGACATCATTAAATAAGAATGACGTACTACAAAAATATTATTAAACACTGTCAATCTGTAACCTTTCATTCAAAAAAATAACGAAATGAAAAAGAGATATATCTCTGTCCCGCTCTGACAGCACAGTGTGCGCTCGCGTCATACTTGACAAATGGCGTTTTATTTTGGAACAATAATTTAATTATTTATTTTGTTTGAAAAAAATATTTTTTTATTTTTGAAAATTTTACTTCTTTTATAATTTTACCAACTTTATAAAGGCTAGTTAATACTATGCTTGAAATTGAGGTCGTCATTACATCCACAACTGTATACATATATGTATGTGGGTATAATAAGACATACGTTTTTAGAAATAAAATGCTCGCTCTAGTCTATTTTAAACATATCATTCTAATTAGTTGGAATTATTGTAAAAGTATTTCAATTTATATAGGTAGTCTAAGGCTACCATTATAAACAAATATTTTTTTATATTGGTAATAGTAATTTCTTGCGCCGGCTCTTCTTAGGTCTGAGGCATTAACTTTAGTGAAACAGTGGTAATATTGGTAATATTTTGAATAAAATATTTCAATTGGAATTTCATTTTTTGGTGTGATCGTGTGTTCAATTCCCACTTTCAGGTTTTTTTTATTTTTACTATCCTTGAAAACCTTAAAAATAATACAAACATTGATATTCCACACTTTTCTTACATATCCTTAGTATTGGCAAAGAACTAGCTAAGTTAGCTGTATCGAAGCGCCTGACGAAAATATATTTCTTTTACGTATGGCGATGGCATTTGTTATTGAGGCGTCACGTGACTTGTTTATTTCAATCTTATATGTTTTGGACAGATATCGAGGGCTTACATAATTTGATATATTTTCTGAGCTTTACATTTTTTCTTACATATGAGGTAGAGACACTTTGCTCTCCAATGTACACCAATTTTCAAGACAATATTGCAAACCGAAAGCTCTCTTGTCTTGAAACCAAATAAGTGAAGCTGTAGTTGTGTAGATTTAGTGCAAAGTGATTAAATTTGAAATGTTTATGTATACATAAAGCTTAGTAAATAGCTTACAATTGGACACGTTTGTGAACCCATTAAAAGCTATAAATATCTTGCCTTTGAAAATAAATCAAACCTTTAACTATACTTTTTAATAAATTTTCCTAAACGTTTTTAAAAAATAATATTTAAAGCAACCTGTGCCTCGTAAAGACCTTAATTTAAAACCTTTTTAAATCTAAAAAAGGCATATAATATTTAAAAATATATTTAAACAAAATTTGACCTAAGTAGAGATTACCAGACCGTAAAAAATATATGATCAACATTAGATAAAATCTAAATCACGTTCCAACCCTCAAATCCGGTCCAGACCGGATATTTCCGGTGTGATAGTCCTAACCCAAGCAGATTGAGATTTACGCAATAAACCTTTTGACAATATCCTAACCAGCTTTCTGTATTAAATTCCTTTGAAAATGATATCGAAGGCAATGTCTATGAAAAGTTTTCATTTATACATTATTTAGTCGTATTAACCTCATTATGAAAGTATGTCTTCTGGAAATGAGATGGTTATGGTTTGAACCCTATTTGGGGAAATAAGCTTCTTCTCCTTGTTTATGGCGTTTCCTTTCCTGGAGCTGCCAACCAAAAGTGCTACATTAAGATATGCCACTCAAAACGTAGTGTCGTGATTTTGGGCTAAAGCTCTTTTCTACGCAACGGAACTTTTTAAAGTTTAGTCCTACCTGCCAACCTTCACGCTTCATTCTGCATAAAGCAGTTATGCAGAATGAAGAGTGAAGGTCAAAAATAAATCTTTGATTTAGATTATGGGATAAAATTTAGAAACTTTGATACAAATAAAAGTTTAAGCTGGTTCGATGAAACAAATAGATATGTTTTTTTCAAATTTACTTACACGTATTATTGAACACATGTTAATTATAACACAAATAAATTATATGACCAAAAAAAATTATTTAATTAATTTAGGCATAAACTAATAAATGAAATTAGCCGATGGTAAAAATATATTTGTGGTGCTCAAATTAAAAGTACATTATTTTAATGAAATTGTTTGAAAGACCACTTTTAGGAAATTGACTGAAATCAAAAATGTTGTTTCTACGTAACGACAATTACCTATTCCATGTTTTTTATACTAGCAACATTTTTTCCTACAGAAAGAAACTAAGTCGTCTAAGCAACAGCTCCCTCATCTCAACACCTCGTCGGAGATTTAGAAGCGCAGCATCCGCAGCAAGATTCACAATCTTCAGAGCAAATAGAGCTGGCAAGTTACGGGCTAAATCATTTGCGAAGAAAGAGAAAAAGGCTACGCAAACACTTGCTATAGTTCTGGGTAAGAAAGACATTATTTGACCTAAAAATATTTTCCAACATTATTAAATTTGTTATCCTACTCTAGAAAGATCAACAACGTTGCTTTGAAAATATATAAAAATTTGAACGCAACCGGACTTGAACCTGCGCTTCATATTTAAAGTCTTCACAACTAAGCCATATGTTATAGATTTTTTATTTTTTATTTTATGTCTTTACGCTTTATCCATACATAGTACATAGGAGGGTAGGCAGAGAGAACCGTGGAAACCTAGTGTTAAAACACTCAGTTCCCCGCTTTCCGCCGTTTTTCTTCGAAGCATTGCGTGTTAAGTGGCGGAACTCAACGTCTCGATTTGCCTAGTTAAAATAGCGAAGATAATGGTAATGAAATATCCATCTCCCCGAGTGAGAATCGAACTTGCTACGCCTTTACGCCACAACAGTCCTCGATATTATAAATCGTTGTTCTTATACGTTTCTACAAAACAATTTCTGTTCACAGGTGTGTTTCTATTCTGTTGGGCGCCATTCTTTACTTGTTCCGTGCTGGACGCTATATGCACCAAGTTCGGCTTCAACTACTCCCCCGGTGTCACCGTCTTCATACTGACCACGTGGCTCGGCTACATCAACTCATTCCTGAACCCTGTCATTTACACAATATTCAATCCTGAATTTAGAAAGGCATTTAGAAAAATACTTCACTGTTCGTAGCAAACGGAGTTTTATTTAGTGTATTCGTAAATAGGGATGTTGGTTTGCCTTTTTATTAAGTTATTATGTTGAATTTATTTGAAGTTTTGAGCTGTTATGTTATGTTGAACTTATAGATAAAAATTAAGTTAGTCGGTTATATTTCTGTGGATTTTTATTTCTCTTTATAGGAAATTAATGTTCGATCAACATCTCTATTTTAAAATTATATTGAAATTAAGTAGTGTTATAATTTCAAATGTAAAATTTGTGAGATAACTAAAAATTAGGTTAAAAGTTTCCGAAAATTGAGCTAAGAGTTTACTGATAAGCTTCGTTAAATTACCTGACTGGTGATATATGACTGTTTATATATTGCAAGAAGCTTTATATTAATATAAGGCTTATCTCAAAGCTACACCAAAAGTTTTAAATGATTACATAATATATTTACTGCGTCCTTGTTTTCCTATAAAATTCATGACACTTCCGAGTGTGAGAACTCAACACTACACCTTATCTTTAGATTTACAATAAAATCATTAAACAATTTTAAGCCGAAAATCACAGCTTCAAATCCAACAAAAATTATACAGCTTTTAAAATTTTACAGTGAAATTATCCACAAATTATATATTTAAATGATAAAATAAATAATATTTAAATATAATATAGAAACTTTTGTAAGTGAATAATGTTAATAGTTTTATGAATACTGGTCACGTCGGTTGTGCTTAACTCGGGCAGAAGTGAGTGTAACTAATACGTAATGAAAAGCTAACTCAGTCTCTATGTAGTAATATGTTGTGGATGTTAGTTTGTATGAAGTAATTAAATATAGTAAATATATATATATATATATATATATATATATATATATATATATATATATATATATATATATATATATATATATATATATATATATATATATATATATATATATATATATATATATATATATATATATATATATATATATATATATATATATATATATATATATATATATATATATATATATATATATATATATATATATATATATATATATATACATATATATATATATATATATATATATATATATATATACATATATATATATATATATATATATATATATATATATATATATATATATATATATATATATATATATATATATATATATATATATATATATATATATATATATATATATATATATATATATCGTCCCATTACAGAAAGCGACATAAAATTCGTCGAAAATCGAATATTATATAGACGTAATTTGTAACAAAAACATATGCTATATTTGATATAAAATTGTAAATAAAATTTATTTATTTTTATATATTTCCTTAATAAATTATACTTATTAGTAGTATAAAGTAAATGGTTGTTTCAAATGATGTTGTAAATTTTACAACGTGACTTATTATAGTAATATATTGTTAAGATTATGATGTAATTACTTAATAACAAAATAAAGAGTCCTTTTTACATTTGTGAAAAGCTTGTAAGTAATTCTTCCAAGGATTTAATTGTTTATTTTTATATATCGCCATATGAATATACTATGATAATATATTAAAAGGTCGATATTTTTTTTCTGTTCATATTTATATTTTGTTAGCTTCACGCTTTATCCCGCATATAGCAGGATAGAAAGAGATTAGTGTTGTCGTTACGTTACATATGCTCAATTTTCGGGACATTACGTAATGAGTGACAAAACTCAGTGCAATGCTTTCTAATAACTTTTTTTATTTTTTCTGCCTCCTAATATTAATTCCAGTATAAATATCTATGATAATTGTGACGTATAGGTTTGTAAATATTTAGATATAAGGTTAACCAAAAGCAATCAAGCGTAAACAATTTTAAATGTAAATTTGTAATAAATTATAGTTTATAAAACATTTTAGAAACTAACCGGAAGTATATAGTTTGTTTTCAACAAAAATATAATATAGCTGTACTAATTCTAATTCTAACGTGATTATGAGTAATACTCATATTTTTTTTACTTTTTTAAATTTAGGACATATATAGATGTTAACTTGTCTATGGAATGTTAACTTGTCTTCGTTTCTTTAAGTCTACCTCTCTGTGAGAGGAGTGTAATTTACTCGTAATTATATTTTTATTTAGATATTATATTTCACTGTAAAATAGTCTTTACGACCATATGTTACAGTTATGATGGTTAGATATATGGGGTGTATAGGGGACAGGTAGATTATTGACGCTATTAAAATAGATTGAAATGTTGAAAAATTAAATATTAATCGTTATTTAAGTATTTAAAAAATTATACGATATTTAAAATTTCAATTATTTACGTAATAATAACAAAGCGTAAATTATTTTTTTTTAATTTGGTATCCTATGCTATATTGTGTGACACTTTTAAAACCCTTCCACTTGCTACTGAAGCACTGCAGTGGACAGTTTTTAAAATATTACATTCGTACTACTTAGGTCTATAACCCCTAGACACAATGCTAGGTCGCCATAAAGTAATCTTTAGAGCTCGAGCGTTTCTTAGTACTTATATGAAAAGGTCATAGGCCTTTTCATACAAGTTCTAAAAAACGCTCGAGCTCTAAGTAAAAATACTCAAATAGCTTCAAATGATTTATTGCCTACTTAATCTATTTATAATTTGTGGTCACCGTCATGATGACAGCTTTTACTATAAATCTGTATATACATGTAAACATTTATATATACAATATATGTATAAAACGTCTTTTCTTTTCAGCTGTATCCTGTAACTTTAATACAGAAGGGTAGGAAGAGATAGCCTAGAACAAAAATAAATATATATTCTAGATAATATGTGTTGAATGGCGAAACTGACCGCCGAATTTGTCTACTAAGGCTGGAAAACATAATATAAATGTTACTACCTCAATACTGATTCCCACATCGTGTCACCACACAATATCATAGGTTCAGTGCCTATTCTGATGATAAAATAAATAAGAAAATTTCGGTTTTTTTTAATTTAATTTCTAGATGAACTAATTATAATTAATGATTTTTTTAATATCTATGCTTTATTTTTTATTATAAGGCTAGGTACAGGCAACCTTAGGAACCTATTGCTAATACACTTTATTCCCCTATTTACTGATATTCGCGGTATTGTCATAGTGAAAAAGATGAAAATAAAAAATTCCATCCTCCCCAAGTGGAAATCGAACTCACAAACCGTCGTGTTAAGAGACAGACGCTGCGCCACGACGGTCCTCAATAAAATAAATTAAATTTTTAAGTATTTAATTAATATTAATATTATTTAAAAACTATTAGAATTACACTAAGTTATTACGCTCAACCTCATATTGCAGCTTCAGCAAAAGTTTTAATACTTAATTTAAATCCCTTTGACGTAGTAAATGCTAACTTTCTTTTTGAAGGGATATAATTACTAATATAAAATTCATAAGCGTCTCTCAGAACAGCTTTAATTGGACGAATGTGGTGTGGTGTGGTAATTTTCTTTGAAATTATATTTGGTTTAAATTTATTTTAGCTAGGGTAGGGGGATCTAATCCTGTACAGTTTCTCTATATTGCTAGTAATTTATTTAAGTATTATAGTTTCCTTAGTAATTTAGTCAATTATTGTATATTATATATTATGTTTTGTTGTGAAATATATTATATTTTTTACTTTCCCCACTTTCTTATAATATAAAAATAATAACAACTATGTGCTCTCTCATCTGTCGCCATTTCACATACTTACTACGTCAATGAAATAACACAATACAATAGTCTATTAAAAAAAGTTGCCAAGCTTCACGCTTTACCATGCTTTATCCCGCTCTAGTCCAAGTGACAAGCCAAGTGTTAAAACACTCCGTTATCCGCTACTATTAACAGAAACTTAAATCTTAGAACAAGTGTCATGTCCACACAACTGTAAGCATTTTTTTCTTTTTTTTTTCGTTTTTTTTTCGCTTCACGCTTTATCCCACATACGTAACCTAGTGTTACCCTCTGTTGCTTAGTCCCTGCTTTCTCCGTCCCCGCACATTTATGCACCTAAATATTTTTTGATTTCTTGAACGTACGTTAATTTAATATTTCATTTAATATTTCGTATTTTTACTGGTGTCTTAATTATGATATATTTTATCATAGAAATAAATATATCTTACTTACAATATATGCGATTTAATTAAAAGACCGTATGTCTTAAACTAAGCCGTCATAGCACAGCGTAAATGTCAAACATAAACTAAATGCTGTCGATTCGATTTTCGGTCGAGGAAATTTTAGTACCTACATTACGTTAGGTAAAGTCGACACATTTCCTGGCGAAGCTTCACAAGCTCGCTCGATGATTACGAGTTCGATTCCCTCTCGGCGCAATGTTTAAATTACTATTTTTTTAAATATTTTTTTTGGCTCTAGTTAGACAAGGCTTGGTTAAAATTCGCCATTTAACACTTAATGTTCCAAATTCAAACAAGAAATAGAGAATAAATTGTTATTAGACTTCCCATGTGTGCTTTATATATTGCAAGCTTAAAACTTTTTACCTCAAAAGCTTAATTAGCCTGAAAAAGTTATTAAATGCATATTTTATGTAACTAAATTTATTTTTTCGTCAAATTAATTTTATAATTAATGTAAAATATATCAATAACTAGATAATAACACCACCTAGTAAGTTATTTTCCTAATAAATTAGAGCTTTAAAAGCTCGTTTTCTATTATGTTTTAAAAGAAACACAAATTATTATTGTATCGATGACGCTTATCATAAACTAAGTATGCCCTAAGCCTTAAGTTATTGTGAAAACCTTCTAGTCAACATTTTCTTAGTAATTTATGTGAAAAATAATAATTATATTATACATTTTTAGTAATAAGAAAATATATCTTTAAGTAAAATATAAGTATATGTATGTGTGAATAATTGTATATATGTTAAATAAAATATGTATGTAAATCTTGAAGTAAATGGCTACAAAAGAATTTTTCTTTTTATTTCCATTGTTGTAAATCAATTACAGTAGAAAATTCCAGTATACTCCTTCTATATTTGTATAAATTGTTAGGATTCCGTACGTCAAAAGGAACATATGGAATCGTTGTAGGATGACCGTTTGTCGATTATCTCCAAATCACGTGAAAAAATCAAGCTGGAATTCATAACAAACATCTTAATCTATGACCTCTTGAGGTATACACAAAATCAACGTTTAAGTTAACGTAATCAAAATCTATAAATGTCGATGCTTAATTATTTTACATATTGGACGAAAATTGGCCTTTAATCGTAAAGTACAGTATATTCCTCGTTAAGCTAGAGTTATAAAATTATAGAGCCATAGGCTAGAACTTATAGTTGCGTGTTGAGTGGTGAAATTCAACACTGCGATTGCATAGTTGCCAGGGTGAAGGAAATGAAAATGAAATAATGAAATCTCCTCGAGTGGGAGTTAAACCCACAAAGCGTCCCGTTAATAAGCAGATGCTGCGCCTCGACGTTAAGATATACATACATAACGAGTGAGAGAGAATAGAGATCCAAATGGACTACGGTCTTTCGCCTCGTCCGCTCTCAAAATCGAAACCTGCCATAGAGCATGTGTGAAAACACATATGGTCTCCGGCGCGTCCTGATGTTTTTTACGTGACCTTCCGCCAGTACCTTTCACACTGCGTTTCCCAATGTCTATAGAGCTCTCCCCTATATAATGATATACTAAAAAAATATAATTAAAAAATGCTACCTTAAAAACAAGACCTTAATTATACAGACAACCGTCGGTGAAACTCTAGCCGTATAATGTGATATATTGTACTGTGGAAATGTTAGAGGGACATTTTAAACATTATTTCATCCTGTCACGATTATGATGGATACGGATAGCTTTAGATTTGATTTTCGTATGATTGATTGATTGAATTAAACCAATAATAACCTTATGCATAACATCGTTAAAAATTTATAAAAAATTGTTCAAATTGTATTCTCACTATTACTTCTTACTATCTCATGATATTTACTCGTAACAAAATATAGATAATTTTTGTTTTTTAATTACAAGGAAACTAGCTTTACGCGTTTTTGAGGCATTGCGTGTTGAGTGGTGGAACTCACTCATTTATTAATTAAATAAAACGGTTCCATATGTTTCATATTACACTGGATATGGCTTAAGTTGTCTTTAACGAAACTTTACTAAAAAATTTTTCAATATACGAAAGGTATCTTAAAACAATTTCTGACCAGGAATAGGTTTAGAATAAATTCATATGCGGTGGAAGTAGGAGCGAGAGGCGAAAATCTAATAGCGAAATCTCTCTATAGCTTACTAAAAGATCTCGGCCTGTCTAGAACTATTACTAATACATTTCTAGAACGTACTTTAAGGCGACATTAGCAGAATAATTTGGAATTTGTTTAGGTAGTGGGAGGAGCTCGGACAGTGAAGGTGAGCGTTAATGCATTTTTGATCGGAGCTCCTCTTCCTACAACGCGATGGGCCCGGCACCCGCACGGTCAGTCTATGAAATACTAAGCAGTTTCTTCTCTATAGATTCATGGAAGTTGTAGTTATTAAGCTTTTGCAAACAAAAACATTCGACAATATATTCTTTGATCTAACCTGGTACTCCGGAACACTCAAACTAATAACACCGATACTCGACCGTGTAATCAGATTTGTTCTGTCAAATCAGCATTGAGTGACCTTTATTTTGGAAAGTAAAGGAAAATTCAAAAAGAATATAGAAATTTATAATATAGAATATCTTTATATAATATAGAATATTCTTACATTTCTTTTTAATATACAAATTTTTATATAATTTTTTAAATAAATTAGCTATCTGCGCGGATTTCCTCGCTTGATCGATATTTTTAATCAAGACGTTTTATATATATGTGAAATAAAATACAAGATGAATACATTCATATACATACATATAGTATCGTATCGTATGGAACAGAACACCAAACGCTGCGGCCCCTGCATACCTCTTTCACCACTCCCGTTGTCATTAGCCTCTTCATACATGCTCTCCGGGGAGTCCTCATGCTTTTTACGTGATCTTCCTCCAGTATCTTAGATATTGTGTTTTCAAAAGTCAATTATCACTCACTTTTTCTTCATGAAATATGAATCTTTCATTACTCATTCTTTTGACCAGCTCAAATCACTTAAGCATGTTCTTCTTCATTTTCACTGTGACACCCTCACTGATATCTACCATCCTTTGTATCTCTTCGATGCGGATTTGGTCAGCTAAGCTGACTTCAAAAAGATTGAATCTCCATAGGATTAGGCACAGTTTATTCTGTTACTAGTAACAATATGCTTTTCTACATTCACTTCATGCCTTCCATCTCTACATAATTTGTAAGTAAGTATGATACTTCATGCACTTCTAAAGCTTTATCTTATTTTACTATATCTATATCTTATCTTAGTCTAAATAGTTTCATTATAAAAATATTTTCATATTTTATGTAACAAGTAAAACTATCAAGCTGAGATAATATGAGCTTAAACATAAATCAAACTGAACTTAATTAAAAAGTGCCTAGTTTGTTTACCAAAGACTGTACGCTTTGATCGAAATAAGGCTCTTTTCAATTTAATAGGTGAAGCTTACAGCATAATTTTCAAGTGAAATGCATATAATTTCATATAATCTCTTCAATATTTTTAAAAATACTTTTTATAACTAAAAAGTAAAGTACAATAAGATACCCTTTATTGTATATCAATCACTACCCACTGTTTACGTATACAGAACTCTATATATTTATATATGTGTATATGTATATATTAAAGAGAATGCAATGAATTTCCAGGCAACTTTTGGATACTAACTAACGATGTTATCGTTTAACAATCAAAATTACATATAGGACTACAATAAAATGTTAGCTACTTCTACAAATTAAAAATAAAAGCCGAAAAAATAAATTCATATAATTCATATTTTCCTTCATATAATTCATATTTTCGTTTGCAAGCCCATAACCGTATTATATTATATAAAAAGTTCAATATAGTCCATATTATATATAGTAGTAAAAGAACTTACAGAAAAATAAGCTTTTTATATAATTTATCTTGAAGGAGGGTAGCTTTCGGCAAGAAATACCTTTCTACGTGTAAAAAGCCTTAATTGGTTCAATAGTGAGCTAAGAACAATGAAAATTAGAAGAGAACCAATCAAATCCGCCGTCTGAGATAATTAGCATTGAGAGGACCTCGTGACGCGATGCGCTGACGAATAACTGTTTAGCCTCCATTGTTTTATTGATAAGTTCGCCAAAAGGATGGATAATCGGTTCTTTATTATAGTTCAATATGCCTTATCTAATAATTATATTTCGAAAGCGATGAGTGGATTCGATTTCCACTCGGGAAATATTGATTATTTCGTTTCCATTATCTTCACTTTGGCAACTAGGCAAGAGCAGTGTTGAATTCCCCTACTCAAAACGCAATGCTTTGAAAGGCGGAAAGAAAAAAAGTTACGACTGTTTAAATTTGCGTATTAATTTTTATTTTCAACCATCATATTTGTTTTTTTATGTCCTCTAATCGATGTTGATCTGATCTTGTGATCAAGCTTCCGAAGCCACTGGACGCTGGGTAACGCAGGACTTATCATTATGAACGTAGTCATGCCAGTTGGGTATAACTGACTTCTCCAATATGGAGCATGTAATATATTATTTTACATATACCTACGTACTATTTAAATATGTATTTTAAGACATCTATCTAATAGGTAGTACCTATACATACATACATAAATAAATGTCTTCACGCTTTATCCCTAGCGGGGTAGTCAGAAAGAGCGAAACGTCAAACGCTGCGGTGCCTGCAAACCTCTTCTTCATCTACCTACCTGATTATAGGATAAACGTATTTTATACTATATTCAAGCTAATGTAGAGCATTACTTGACTTGTCATCAATCTTTATATACCTTGCAATTAAAATAAGGGTCCCATAGTGAGATATGTGATTTGATAATTTGTAAATATTGAAAAAAATAACCATTTTATTATTGTTTATTAACGGCATATTGTAAATTAAACATTGAATCTGTATATATAGTTACGATACACACACACACACACACACACACATATATATATATATATATATATATATATATATATATATATATATATATATATATATATATATATATAATATATATATATATATATATATATATATATATATATATATATATATATATATATATATATATATATATATATATATATATATATATATATATATATATATATATATATATATATATATATATATATATATATATATATATATATATATATATATATATATATATATATATATATATATATATATATATATATATGTAAGTCTTAGTATACTTAAAAAGTATACTTTGTCACTATCTATGCTGTTTATGTAGAGAATATTTATATTTAAAGATAATATATATATATATATACTTAACACATAAATAAGGCAACACGTTTTATGAATTAGGTACTTCCCCGAATTTCCATCGTTTTATTTTAGTATAGATTCTTTATATCTCAGTAATTTGTATAAAATATTAGTAATTTACTTACCATAAATAAGATTACGCGTGATTATTTAAATTTTCATTCAATTTAATTTTATTTTATTATTCAATTTAATTTTGACATATAGCGCCATCTTACACAAAATATAAGAATGTACAGGAAATTTATCTTCATCTATTTTTTCTAAGATGCTAAGTATTGTTTATATAAATTCAACACTATCTATAAGTTATAATATATGATTCCAATAATATATTTTTTCAATTACATTTAATTAATAGGATATTTTTAACATTTGGCTGTTTAGTATTTACCATAAGCACAGCAAAGATGGCGCCACACGAAGTGAAAATTCACTTGTCACGCCCAAATATAAATAAACTATGATACCTTAAACGATTACGCGACGTTCTGAAATAGAATATTGTTGTTTAATATTTGACTGTTAATTTCCATTCATGGTATCGATTTATATATTTTATTATAGACATTTTTCTTTTCAATAATAATGCTAAACTATGAAGTGACGTTTGTTGTTTCTCATCTTTTTCAAATTAATTATGTCCGCATAGCTATCTCGCTCGCACGATGTGGGCAAGCGCCAGCGTTAGAAAGAGATGCAAGAAAACTCAACTGCGCTTGAAAGAGAACAGTAGTTCGTATCAGCTGACAACCAAAGCAAAACAGTCGGTGCGCGACCATCTTGTCAAAACTCGAGTCAGTGACAACAAATAAATATTTTAAAATGTCCTAAATAAGTTGTAATGACTTAACGATATCTCCATATGTTGTAAAATATAGTGTTTAGTTGATCCTTGTGCTGTTCCCTTTACGATTATTGTACATTTCCCTCAGATATTCGGGGTTGTGTTGCGTCAAATGACGTCATGTGTGTGATACACGTATTGCTGCCGAGCTCGTAAGTATTTTCATTTAATACTTTAATTATTTAACAAAATCATTGCTAATTATGAATATATTAGTGTCCGGCCGACGCTGGTTTCATTCATGATTCGTCAGCAAACATTAATTTAAGCGCAGTGACCGTCCATACTGAACGAGAAGTTGGCATCCCGATATGCCCTTGAAAATTATGCAGCAAAAATCACATAGTCGCTGAGCAAATTGACTAATTATTGATACCATTACCTTCCGCTACTAATCTAGACTTAAATCTATATTAATCTCACTATATTTCTATACAAATATCCGCTTGGCAACAAAAAATGAATTCCGCACGGACTTTACTAAAAATGGAACGCTCTCGACACATAGAAAGTGTTGTTTTGTATTAAACGTTCGTTTTACAATCTTTTTATATTATATTCGTGTATATATGAAATAAACTTTATGTGATATTATGCACAATCTATTTATATTGTAATGGCGTAGGTATGTACAGTAAATAGATCGCTACTTAGCGTCTGTATGCATTTAGTCAATTTAACAATTAGTATTTTTCCCGTTTTAATCATTGCCTCTGTTTAATATATATTTATCTAACGTAGAAATAATTCTCTTTTATCAATTAAACGCTTTAAAATATATATAAAATACAATTTGTTTGTTAATAACGATAATATCTCGATCGTTAACTAGCTTACATTTGATAGTTGAAACGTTTTGTTTCTATTTTTCCTTGCTTAATCGTTGTCGATTATTATAGGTAGATCAGTCACGTGTCAAAATGGCGGTGTTTACGAACACCAAATATAGTGAATACTTACTTATATATGTATTATATATGTAGGTAACGTGTATGTATTAAATAATGATATGTATTTATCATACATAATTTAAAACGTATGATATGAGGCACTTAAATTATATGTCATAAAATGTGTTTTAAAGTAACGCAATCAACGTTTGTATATCTTGTTATGCAGTTTTAAGTAAATAAAATGTGCTTTCAAGCGTAATTGATATTTAAATTGTAAGCTATTGACTTATCATCAGCTTTCAGCTGACACTTTTTGGTCTTTCTAATTGAAGCCGTGATGGAGACCATGGTTGATTGTTACCCTACTGTGTAAATTTCTCCGAGTGATCTTTGAACCCGTAACCACTGGATTCAATTAGCTATATACTCAGTGAGGCCAGAGAGAATATTTTTTTTTTCGAATTGTAGCTAATCTAAAAATAACATTATGTTTATTGATTGATAAATCTGCCTTCCGCATTAGTTTAACATTATTGAAGCAAAAAACCATTAATCTTACCCATATAACAAAGTAGACACGTAACTCACTTTTAAAAGACCGTCGTCAACTTTGGGTGGCGGAACTCAACGCCGCGTTTTGTCATTTAATTGCACTTTTACTCATAGAAAAAAAACACTTGGAGCTCCACTACTGTTCTCTTATATATGGTAGATTTTTACGTGACCTTCCTCCAAGATCATTGACAATGTGTATTTAAAAGTCAACTATAATGTTCTCCTTAGTTCTAACATCATATAAGTGAAGGTATCTTATTATTTTTTCTTAGGTTATGGGGTTATGGGATCGATCTCCATTGAACATATTTAAAAATATATTGGTATCCTGCTTTTGTTTGACGAATGGCTGTGGTGGGTTTGTTACTATATATGAGCTTATCATTGCTTATCAATGTACAATAGTAATTGGAAATTACACAATGTTTCATGACAAAGGGAATTTGTTATAAATATGTTACTTAAATTACGCCGAAATGTTTACTTACTGACGAAGAAAATAGAACGTAATACTATCTTTATTACAAAAGGAAAGGTTAAATTTAATCTGAATATTCGAAATTATTAGATTTTTCATAATAAAATTTAAAAAAAATAATGGTATTAAGATCTTTTTAAGCCTTGATTTATTACGCGTCGAAAGCAGAGGCCATCTGTTGGTGAGACACTGCTTAAAGTGGCAGAAATTAATTTCTCCAGAGGATTTGAAATATTCCCGCGTGGGAATCAAACCTTGAAACGTCTATTAAAGTCAGTCTCCGTGCTGTAGCGCCACTACAGAAGACTTTTAGATAGCCTTCATTATATTTGTGCTATATTAGTTGTCAATTGAAAACATACATACATATATCTTCATCCTTTATCGCTAGCGGGGTAGTCTGAGAGTAAACGGCAAACGATGCCGTCCCTACATACCTCTTTATCCTGTCGTCCACTGTCATAAGCCTCTTCATACATGCTCTCATGGTTTTTATGTGATCTTTCCTCCAGTATCTTTAATATTGTGCTTAAGAAAGTTAACCGAGGTCTCCTCTTAGTTATCACCACCACCACCACCACCACCACCAATATCACTCAGTTTTGCTATGTTTCTCTGGTCAGTTTAGTGAAGAAGGAAAAAAATAGTGTTTTATATATTGACAAATACAAACATATCAATTCAATTTTATTTATTTATTAATTTCGTTTCGAGCGTGCCAGTTGAGCACAATTCACTTCGCCAATCAATTCAATTCAAGTTCTATAAATTTTTGGAACCCTTTTGCCTTCCACCGTTTGGAAGTAATAAATTGTTTATTATATTTTTAAATGACTATAAAATTTTATAAATTCTTTTTCGTAATTACCTCGTTTTGCTATAATATGAAAACTATATATATAAAATCTTGTTTGACCACTTTTAATTTGATAGTGATGTGATTTAAAACTTGATTACTTTTATCATTTACTACTTGTGCTGGTGTTTTTTTTTAAATAATGACCTACCTCACTACGTTCTTAATTTTCAATTTATTTACAATTTAAAGCCGTTATCTGCTAAGTGGCTTAATCAATTGTTTTTCAAACATCTTTGGCTTTAATCTATTTGTACTATTACATCATAAGTCATCTTTCTTGACATTGAAACCAGGAAAGAGTATTCTCCTTTTCTTATTTAATTTTAATTGAATGGTTATTTGAGTGGTTGCTATACATTTGTCATATGTTTATTGAACTCTAAATTTTCTTCGTTTACCACCAGTACGAAGATGTCGCAAACTAAGTGTAAGTAAGACAGTGATGTAACAATGGTGTAATATTGGACTTATTGAAATAATATATTTAATATGATATATGCCAATGCCTTACCCCTATAGAAGAAAAGTATCGATAACAAGATTAATTTAGGTCCATTTTTTAAAGTCCGTTTTAGGTCCACTACCCTCTTATAAGAAAAGTGAGAGACGTGACTAGTAAGTCACGTGAATAGTACAAAAGTAGATTATTTCTAGAATATCGTTGCCACTAATAATTATGTTGTAAATTTTTGGCAAATTAAAAACAAGGAAAAATAATAAATAGAGAAAGTCCCGCTGAGTTTATTGTGCCGATTCTATCAAGTCTTAGGCATTAACTTTAGTGAACTTGTGGTAAATTAAATAAATTATTTGATGTTCAAAAAATATTAAGTTACATACTTATTATTTTGAATAAAATTATTTGACTTTAATTTCATCCATTTCCTTGTTCTCTGAATAAATAAAGCGCGGCGTTGAGTTCCGCCACCCTATATCTCAAATGTCAACGGAGTGTCTTAACACTATGTTCTGTTAAGTGTCTCTATTTTGTAAAGCATGAATAGAGAAAATATTATTATTGAACACTGCCTAGTGTCGCAATACAAAAGAAACAAAATGTTGCACCACTCAGTCTATTTCTTGTGAGAGAGGAGTGAGTAATAATATGAGCGACAATTGAATATATGACAAAATAATGATGTAATGGTAGACATGTTGAAACGATATAATACATAGCGCCAATCAATATGTGAAAGGAACGCCTAATAATTCTTGTTTTAGATAATGTAAGGTAATGGAACATCACTAGATTTCCCTTTTAGTTACTAGGGATGGGCTTGTTAGCAAAAAGCAGATAAAAAAAGTAAACAATAATTCTAAAAACAAGTTAAAAACAATAATGATCGAAAAATACTAATATTATTGTGAAAAAACGTGGGGCGCTTTGCAACTGAAACTATATTGTGCATATTTTTATAGATTGAGTATGAAAGGTAAGGAAAAAGGAATGACCAACTCAATAGGTAAATATGGCACAAAGCGCCCCACGCTTTTTCAGAATAATATTAGTATTTTACGATCATTACTATTTTTAACTTGTTTTTAGAATTATTGTTTACTTTTTAGTTTGATATACTTAAAAAAAACATATTTTTTAATTTTTTTAAACTATATTTATTTTTTATTTTTTAGTTCAATTTGGTACATTATTATTATTTCAATACGTTTTATTTAATAAAATTATCATTTTTTTATGGTGAATTAAATAAAAATTCAATGAAAAATAACAATATTTTATAAAACAAATAAAAATAAAATTAAAATGTAATAAAAATAGACTAAAAAACAACATTTTTACTGGTACGGACGGGTCTCGAACCCACGACCACAGCATGTAAAGCCACCGCAAAAAAGTTACTACAATCCCGCACGTGGGACTTCATACGATACTTGGGTATACTGACAACTCATATAAACCCATGTTTCTCAGTCCAAGGAGAGTTACTCAGACACAAGTGAAACTAATAAAAGCGTATTAAAAATATATACATAACATTAAGCAGAATGGCAGATTGTCAAGTTTTACATTGTTTCATGATGCAATAATTAAAATTATTAACAAAGTCAAAGTCAAAGTCAAAGTCAAAACAATTTTATTCAAAATAAGAAGTACAAGCTTCATTTTTTGAACGTCAAATAATTAATTTAATTTACCACCGGTTCGCTAAAGTTAATGCCTCAGACCTGAGAAGAACCGGCGCAAGAAACTCAGCGGGACTTATTCTGCTTTATTTTTTTTTTAATTTTCCAGATGTTTACAATTTCACAATTCCTATTATTGACAACGATACTCTTGAACTAGACTGGAGCGAGCATTTCATTCCCAAGGTGTGTTATCATTTACGAAATCATTAATATGGTAATAACCTTTAACACACAAACGTCGTTTCACAACTTTTTTAAATTGTGATATAGAACAATCTCGGACGTTTTCTGGGATCCTATTGTAAAAGCATACAGACTGTCCCATAAAAGAATTGCGGATGCGATTTAGTCTAGTTACAGGCGCGGTAAGTTTATGCCTGTTTCTTGTATTAATATTGTGTACATCACCAATTTTAGTAAAATCGTTAATATTTTTTTTTACATACATTAAATTATCAAAGATATACTGTGATGCAACGGTCATTATATTTATTTCCTTAAATTTTTGTCTTAAGGAATCTTTTGGATTTAGGTTATAGATTGCGCGAATAGCCCGCTTCTGCAGAACAAAGATGGAATTAATAGAGGCTGCATTACCCCAAAGCAAAATGCCATATGACATAATGCTATGAAAGTAACTAAAGTAAACAAGGCGAGCCGTATCCACATCAGTTAACAATCTAATTTTTTTGACAGCAAACGCTGCTGAGCTGAGCCTATTCGCCAATCCATCAATATGAGGTCCCCACTGTAATTTAGAGTCAATGGTGATACCTAAAAATACCGTAGAATCGACGGGTTCCACAGTTTCACCACTCAAAAGTACATCGGCTTTAACAGTTTTTGTGTTTGGCGTTCTGAATAATACACATTTAGTTTTTTTACTATTCAGTAGTAAGTTATTAACACTAAACCAATGTACTATTTTTGAGAGAGCATTGTTTACATCGTCATAGACGTTTAGTTGTCTTTTCATTTTAAAAATCAATGAAGTATCATCAGCAAACAATACTATCTCATGGTCCCTTCCAACTAAATGAGGCAGATCATTTATATAGATTAGAAATAGGAAAGGACCAAGAATAGACCCTTGTGGGACCCCCATACTGATTAATGAGCCAGGAGATTTCTTGCCATTCACCTCAAGCCTCTGAACTCTGTCAGCTAAATAAGAGGTCAGAAGATCGAGTGCACGTCCTCTTATGCCGTAATGGTGTAGTTTCATGACCAATGTGGAGTGCTGGACGCAATCAAATGCTTTGGACAAGTCACAGAACATACCAAGAGCGTCCTGTGACTCCTCCCAAGCCTCGTAGATACTTTTTATTAGTCCTATTCCAGCATCCGTAGTAGAACGACCCTTAGTAAAGCCATACTGTTTTTCATGCATAAGATTGTGCACATTAAAATGAACTAATATTTGATTTAATATTATTTTTTCAAAAATTTTACTAAATGAGGGTAGTACAGATACTGGTCTAAAGTTGTTGGGATCTGCTGTACTACCAGATTTAAATATAGGTATGACTTTACTAAATTTCATTAAATCAGGAAACACACCATGTTCTATACAATTATTAAATATAGTAGCGAGGTAAGGAGCAACAGCGTCTATTATATGACTAATTAGTTTTACAGAAATGCCCCATGAGTCGGTTGTTTTCTTCATATTTAGGGATTTAAATGTTTTAACAATATCTCTAGAAGTAACTAATTCAAATTTAAATTCTACATGACATTCTGGTACGCTCTCCTTGAGCAGTGATTCAGCGGCGGTTGTGGAAGATATAAGAGTTTTGGTTGTGGAGACTGGAATGTCAGCGAAGGATTTTTCAAAGGTGCATGCAACATCTAGATCAGATCTAGTTACATTATTACCAACTTTTAATTTAAACTCATAGATGTGATCCCTAGCTCTTCCAGCCTCACTATTTATTATGTTCCATGTCATTTTAATTTTATCATTGGAATTTTTAATTTTATTTTTAATATGTAAAGATTTTGCCATGGAACATACTTTTTTAAACAATTTGGAATAGGTCTTAACATGATCTATAAATGCTTCACTGTGTTTATATGTTTTTTCACTATAAAGTTCATATAACCTTTGTCTACTCTTATGAATTCCCACAGTCGCCCAATCCTTAAATGACAAGAAACCCCTGGAATCAATTGTTTTGGAAGTGAATATAGCATTAAATTCATTTTTAATAATTTTAAAAAAATTACTATAGAGTATGTTTGGTTTATTATTAAATTTTAGAAATTTAAGTTTTGCCGCCATATTACTTCCAAATTTTTCTATACGACCAGTTTTCATAGGTATACAACTAATTTTACGCTCATTACTTATTTTATTTTTGCCAAAGTAAAATGAAGCCATCTGTCCGCAGTGATCAGAGCTTAACATATTAATTATTGATTTATGTTTTGGTACAGCATTTGTAAAAATATTATCAATGCAAGTAGCTGTACAGTCAATAATTCTTGTTGGCTCTAAAAATAAATTAACTAGGTTATATGAATTTAGTAAAGACTTGAATCTAGTGGTAGTGGTGGAATTATCTAACAAATCTATATTAAAATCACCACATATAAGTATGAATTTTTTAGATCCAGATAATTTTACAAGGACTTGTTCCAAAATTGTTTCAAAGTTTTCATACAACCCAGTGGGAGGTCTGTATACACTTACAACAATAAAATGCTCAAGCTCAGCACAGGCCATTTCAATAGTCTGCTCAACTGAGAGGCTCACAATATCTGTGCGTTCTTTATATTTGTAATCTTTTTTTAAAATTATTAAAGAGCCACCGCGAATGGCTTTTTCTCGGCTGAACATACTAGCTACTTGGTGATGACTGAAATTAAAAATAGCTTCAGACTGCCGAAGCCAGTGTTCAGTAATACAAAGATAACATGCTAATAAATTGTTAGCTTATTTTTATATGAGTTTCCTTTTACTTAGGTTTTAACGAATGTAGTAATTCATGAATATTATTCACTTTTTTTTATAGATTCACTTACTTTATACTGCACATAGCAGAGTAGGCAGAGGAAACCGCAGGTACCATGGGAACATAGTGTTAAGACACTCCGTTACCTGCTTTCTGCCTTTTCGAGGCATGGCATATTGAGTGGCGGAACTCAATGCCGCGCTTTGTCTAGTTGCCAGAGCGAAGAAAATGGAAATGAAAAATCCATCTTCCCCAAATGGAAATCGAACCCACAAACCGTCGTGTTTACAGGTAGACGCTACGTCTCTACGCCAAGACGGTTATGATAGTGTATTTAACACCTTATATCGATAATGACGTCTGTCACGTACCAGGCATTGAATATTATATTTCTTTGTTGTTTCTATACTAAATAGGCTATGTCTATGAATCTATTGATTTAAACCGTACTACATTTTTTAGCTTTTAGTCTTACATTATAACAAGAAAATAGTTAATTAAACTGTTTTGTTATTATTATAGTCAATTAACACTAAGAAAAGTTGTAAGAATGACGTTAGAAAACCTGGTCGAAGTTGTAGCGGAATTGAACTCGTGCAATGTGGAAACCGTTTAAGCGCTCTGCCCACTAGGCCATACGTTATCATCAAGCATGACAAAATTCATATTTATTCTCCTATACTTTATCTATTTTTTAACTAAACTGCAGCAGAGATGATCTAAGGATGTATTGCAAATGTGATTACATAGATCCTTACTAGGCATATATCTTGGCTTGCTACAGTTGTATACAAGATCTCATGATTCATCAACATTATGTTAAGTGACTATTACAGTAATGAGATAATTATTTTAAACTCAATCCAATTACATTAGCATGACAAATGATTTAAACGTTGTATTTTTCTTTTATTTCGGCATTTTACGATGGTGACTTGACAGATTACTTAGATTTATATATATCATTTATATATTTTTATGAGGACCGTCGTGACGCAAAGGCGTAACGTATCTGCCTGTAAACGCGACGGTTTGTGGATTCGATTCCCTATCGGGAAATGTGAATTTTTCTATTTCAATTGTTTGGCTCTGGCAAATAGACAAAGCGCGACGTTGAATTCCGCCACCCAACAAGCAATACCACGAAGAGGCGTAAAGCGAGGAACGGAGTGTCTCAACACTAGGTACCCAAAGTATCTGCAGTTATATAGATTTTTAAAGCATATACGAAATTAAATTATACTGTTATAAATTAAGCACGAGCACGTGTGCTATTTATAAATAACTGTAACATTACGTATCATTTTAAGTTTCCGATTCCCACTTAAAGCTTTTATTTACATCATAGCGATTAAAAAGCAATTGGCATGTGTAATGTAAACACATGGAATTTTGAAATATTTCAATTTTTTTTGCTATAATTATTAGACGAAGTGATATCTCCCCTTACTAGTTATGTTTTCTTTCAGTATTTGTTTCTATCCTCTGTGTGTATTAACACTCTAAAATTCATGAAAATATTTTTTTTTTTATTTTTTTACTGATACGCATAAAGTTAAGCTACCTCTGATAATATGGTAAATTTATAAAAAATCTCCTTAAGAAACTCATATCATAAACATTACATATGCGATAGTGAATTTATTTATTTAGTTTTAAATTAGTTATTTATACGAGAATGTTTTAAAAACATAAAATGTTAGGTTAAAAAAGTTTTGGTAAATATAAACCAAGGTGTAAGGCGCGGTTGAGGATACGGCGAGTTTGAATCTGTTGAAGTTGAAATCTGGGTTAGTCCCCATGGCGGAATCAGTTAGTATTTAAATAGTAATAAAATTATTTTCATCTTAAAATAAATTAGAATACGCCAATAAATTAAAAATGAAGTACATATAAGGTATTTATATGAGCGTAATTAACATACATTATTTTAACGTCGAGGTTAGGTTAGGTTACATAATATTATATATTTCTATGTATATTATAAACAAAAAATAATATATATATATATATATATATATATATATATATATATATATATATATATATATATATATATATATATATATATATATATATATATATATATATATATATATATAACAATAATCTAACGGTTATTTCCATATAACATATCACAGCGTTCGTAGATAACACTTCCGATCTAAGAATACCATCGCTTGATTGGTTCGACGAGTGTACTTGTAGGAACATATA
Source organism: Dione vanillae (assembly GCA_037178615.1). Classification (NCBI taxonomy): domain Eukaryota; kingdom Metazoa; phylum Arthropoda; class Insecta; order Lepidoptera; family Nymphalidae; genus Dione; species Dione vanillae. Next base: position 63,073 of record JAZFAU010000079.1, read on the forward strand.
AAATGATGCCAGTTTCCCTCTATTGTATGTTTAACATGTATTTTTTGTAGAATAGGCAAAGAGGGTCTTAGTGTTTTAATACTCCGTTCTCCACTTTCCACTTGTTTTATAAACCTACGCCTACATACAACGCTTTAGGAACTCAACGCCGCGCCTTGGTCTTGATAATTATTACTATAACTTTCCAAAAATTGAAAGTCTAAATACAAAAAAGTGCTACGTGTAATTAACTCTAAGACAACATTTAAAAAATTTAAACAAATTTTGGCGTAGCAGGATTCAAACCTGTACTCGATAAAACTTTATTTGCTAACTAACTAGAACGTCCTGCTATCTTTGTTTAAAAAAATATATAAAGAACAAAAAAAGGATTTTTTTCTATGTGATTCTTACTTTTTTTTAGCTTCACGCTTTATCCCGCACATGGCAGGGTAGGCAGAGGGAACTGCAGGGACCGTGGGAACCTAGTGTTAAGACACTCCGTTGCTTAGTCCCTGCTTTCTCTGTCCCCGCTTTGATGATGATTCTTAGTTTCTTTCCTTAATGTGAATGACACTTGTTAAACTCAAATAGACTAATATAAACTCAAGTTGCCCAAAGTATGGGCCGCAAATAAATTGTAATTTAGTCGTGTAATACTTACGTCGTGTTTCTTTCTAAACACTGATTAAAAAGTAGTCCCTGGCCAACGGGAGATTGGGTAACACTGAAAAAGACGTACACTTAGCATTTGCAAGTCCATATCCATTTCTTTTTTGTTGCTTTGGCTTTTGGGTCGGCATGTTGTTTAATGGCTTGGAATTTGTATTTTTTGCCTTATTTAGATGCATAGTAGATTGACTTTTTTTTACAAGTAAAAAGGTTATGTTTTACACTTCCTTTTTATTTTATCCTTTTATTCCACGTTGTTAGTAAATAGTAATAAGTAATTAAATGTAAATGATATTTAGTAACAATAAAGTTGCTATTAAAAAATACTTAAACTTCCAGTAAAAATTGAAACTTCTTTTCTATTTTTAGAACGATGATCAACGTTTTTGCTTCACCCTTTTCCCTACATATAGACTTTCCTTGCTTTCGAGTCTTATTTTCGAGACATACTGTGCTGAGTAGCGGAACTAAACCCCGCATTTTGCACAGTAAAAATATAAAAAATCAAAATATATTATCGTTTTCCCAATGGAAATTGAACTCACCGTTTCATTTAAAATGTCGATGGAACATAAGTATCTAGTATGGCTTTACAACATTACATATGTTCGTTAAAGGCTGTACATATGTAAGCGTTATGTAAATTCTACTAGATAATACTAGGTAGGTACTGTTGAACTGTATATTTTTTTATTTCTTTTATTTTTGACACTGCGGCGTTGAGCTCCGCCAAATAAAAAGAAATCATATATCTTCTCATACAGTAACAGAAATTTTATTTCATATTAAAATAAACGTTTAAATGGCCTCTAAACTATTTTCTAAAGTAAACAACGACATTAAGAAACTATTCGCAAATTACATGTTTACATATTTTGGTAACAACTATTCAAATTAAATTCTCTTTATTGCAGATACATATATACATATAGTGCATATATACAAAGGTGTTTCAGAACATGTGGAACATTACCATACAAGTTTTAAGTAAACAACGTTCATAATGTATAAAGAGGAGTATATATGTATATATGTACGTACGTATGTGTGTACGTAGAAATCAACGCTAAAAGAGTTATGCGGCAAAATTGAGTACACTAAGGCGAGTTTAACATTGAACCATTTTCCGAACCATTTTCATTTGCCAAACATTCTCCTGCCTCTCTTTGACGTGAACACATTTGTTACTTTGCTACAAATAGGTAGGCACTTTTGTGGGTTGCGGTCTATAGGTATTATATATTCTCTGGGTTTTTGTACTGAGCTTTAAAGTTTTAAGCTTTTGCTATATATTTTAATTTTTTTTATGTTCATTTAAATCGTGGAATTAGCTGTCATATTAGAAAACTTATGAGCAGTGTTCGTCGAAAATTTTGTGCATATAGGTGCATATATGTATGTACATGTAAACTTTTCTCTAGAATCGTTTTATATAACAAAAAAAACCGCACTCAAATTCGTTGCGTCGCTTTAATGATCTAAGCATACATAGAACCAGATGTAATGAAAATATAGGTTTTGGTGAAACACCAAGCTTTCAGGCGTTGAGTTCCGCCAACTCAACACGCAAACCCTCGAAAAGGTGAAAAGCAGGAAATGATGTGTGCAGTTCCCCCCTACATGCCCTGCTATATAAAAATAAGTTTTCATTACTTACTAAATAAAAATGAATCTTCAATATACCCAGAAGTACCTTTGTATGAAGTCTCGTCAAGACATCAATTGTTCTCTCAGTGAGAGCCATCGCTCGCGTAAATCTGTAGCCTAATTATAAACATGTACGCGAATGTGTTCAGTAATTAGTATACAAAAACAAATGTCTTGTTTACAAAAAGAAGACACTTGGCGGCCTTTTAGCATTATGTTGAGGAATCTCTGAGCATTTAGGTAGCATGTAGTGGATTCAATTCCTGTCTTGAGCATATTTGTTATTATTGATGATTTAATTTTTTTATTAGTTTTCGTGCCATTAGAGTGGAAGCTTCTAATTCGAGCCGTAAGACTTTAGATGGCGGATTTTTCCACGTCTTTAATCGTTGGGTTAATTGTTAGCTACCCCCTACTTTATTTCAAACAATTTCATAAAAGGTTTTAGATCATAAAGACTATAAAAGCGTTGAATTTATGTCAATCAGGGCAGTTGCTCGTAGGCAACGGCCCGTACTGGAAGGGAATTGCCCTGAAGTACTGTTATTGAGTAATTTATGTCATTTCATGTGATTACGAGGAGTCTATGTCCGAGTATAGTCGAACTTGTGATCAATATGTGTTATAGTGTTTTCCATTTTAAATTAAATTTAACCACTTCTGAGTTTGCTGATATAATATGATATCTGTTTAATACTTACACTAGTATACAGTCACTCACAGTCACTAGTACATTTTAGAATTTTGACTTAGCTATGTCCAATACCATCTCTCAAATATCACTGTCATAAAATTGTTCTTTATATTTGGGTAGCGAAAATTTGTAAAAATCTACTGAAATGCTAATGATGCTAAGATTTTCGAGCGACGTGATAAGAACACATGGTTTAGTGGTCAGATCGTTTGGACTGCTTTTTAGAAGCGCACGTTCAAATCCCCCTGCGTTTAACGGTTTAAGGGTTTCTTTAAGTACTTTTCTAACATTCTAAATTCCCAAAGTGACACTGACCACAGATGAAAAAGGGGTTATATCGAAACGATTAACGTGACGTCATATAAATGGTACACTTATTTGCTATAAAATACCCTAATAATTCCTGTAAATCTGTAGCTTTCAACGAAACAAAATCGTCAGCGTCATAGAAATAGATCCATACTAATTGATCTTTTTATATAATTTTCAGATTTTTCATAATGATTGTCATCTTTAATTATTTTTTAAAGTATTTAATTGTATAAGCTTCCAATAATGATAAAATTGCTAAAAAGACACCTCGAAGAAAAATTTTATAATTTATATATTATAATTTTATATTGCTTTCATTTTTATACCTTTTATATGCTGTAAACATATACCAGTGAATTTGTTCCTAAGTCATTAAAATTATTACTTTTCACCTAAAAATCTGATTTTTTTAATTATAAGTTGCTGATTTTATGTGTGAGATAAAGTTTCCGGTATTTCAAAGATACGATGAAAGGACAAATCTCTAGATTTTTGTGAGTAAAAAATCGTTAGAACAACAGAATGAAGTAGTATACCTCAGGAGTATGTTAAGTAGAGATGGAAGATACGAAATGGATGTGGAAAGACGGACGTATTTATACCCCACTAAGGTTGAAGCGTGAACTTATGTATGTCTATGAATGTACCGTACCTGTTTGACGGTACGCACCAGGTCCACTATTAAGGCACATTTTAATATTCAATTAAATATATAGATTAACGCTATTTCTCACATATAGCAAAATATGCAGGGAGAAGCTAATGTTAAGACACTCACTGTTTTGACCCCAATTTCCACACCTTTTGGAGACACTGCTTGTTGAGTGATAGAATTCAACGCTGCGCTTTGTCTTGTTATCAAATCGAAGTAATAATATTAATTTCTCGCTAAATGGAAATGGAACCCACAACTGTCGCGTTTACAATCAGACTCTGTACCACTTAGCACAAACTATTATACATAAATAACGCTATGTTCGTATCAAGTGAAGTCCTTAACCGGTCATATACCGTTGTATATCTATACGCTTTAAGTAAATTTTTGTATTATTTAAACCAAATTAAAATAAACCTAAATTTCTACAAAGTAAACAAATATGGATATGAAGTAACTATTCGATCTTATTCGATCTTGTTTAATAAAATAGTGTACGTTTTATACGTAACAACTATATACTCATAACTATCACGACCGGTAACTAGCGTTGAGTTGACGGAAAATCGGTACAATGAGTACGAATGCACCAATTTAATGCCATTCAAACCCTAATTGACGTCTGTGAGTACGGTTATTAGATGACGTTACCTCGTTTAGTCTCTTCTAAACCAATTAGCTGTGATTTGGATGAAGCGTTTCGTGATTACTCTGTGAATTTATAATGTTTTGGTAAATTAACTATATTGAATATTTATGTTTTTTATAGACATTGGTATAGTGTAAGATGCACAGGCGCAAATGCAACGCGACGGTTTTTTGGTTGACTTGACTTTCATTTTCTTTGCTCTGGTAACAAACCTGTGCGCGGCGTTGAGTTCCGCCGCTTAACACGCAATTAGTCAAAATGGCGGACAGTGAAGAACGGAATATCTGAAAAATATGCACCAACGGTCAGTTTCCTCCACTTACCCTAACCTAATAAAAATAATAGTAAAAAAGCAACTAGTAAACTTAGTCTTTTGATGTGTATTTAACTAACTTCAGGCATTTCTCTTCTTTCATTTCTTTCATTCTTAATTAATTCTTCAGACTCCAGCTTTAGCTGTAGTGAACGACAATGTAATGTCAAATACTAACACTAGTGGACGGCGGCAACTTCTTTGGCTTGGACTTTATCATCATTGCCGCACTAAGGCCCGCTATCTTCTTTATTCAGTTCCATGAGGATGTTTTCCTTTTTGAATTGTTAGGTGTTTGTGCAGCAACGGCAAAGGCACATTTTTTTTTGAGAAGTATATAAAATGCTTGGATGTCGGTCAAGGTACATTAAGTGCCACAAGAGACGCAAGCTTCATCCATTAATAATAACTTTATTTATAACTTTATTCTACTAAGTAGTGTCGAGTCACTTAGCGAGGACGGAGAAAGCAGGGACTAAGCAACGGAGTGTCTTAACACTAGGTTCCAATAGTTCCTGCAGTTCCCTCTGCCTACACTGCGGAAAAAGCGTGAAGCTAAAAAAAAAGAAAAAAATCACGTACATAAATGACTGCTTAGTGACGTATCTGGCAGCTACTTTTTTCTCTTTATGTTATACACTTTACTTGTAAAATGTGATTTGAATTCACATTCATCGTTGAGTCAAACTACCTTCAAATACTTAACGATGGCGTCATTTTCTATAAAGAACATCTAGTACGTATCTATTTAGTCATACACGCCTTAAGTATATTATTCACTAGCTCTTACCTATGGATTTGACAGCGTATTTAAATGGAAATAGCAATAATAAGTTGACATGTTTTTAACGTGTGAGGTAATCATCTTCGTCAATAAGAACTCGAAGCACTATGGCTTAAAAGCTTTCAATGTAAACTATATATCAAAGCTATTATTTCTTTCCCTATTTTCATTTTAAAAAACGCCTAATATCTGTTATATGAACGGTAAAAAGTCCTCTCCGACTGTAAAAGTAGGTACAGCTTGCGAATAAAATGTAATAGCAAAATTCATAATATCATAGAGCTATAAATATTTATATATAGAAACAATTGTTTGTATTCGTGTATGTAGGTAGGTAGGTGTCGATACAATCAACGTAAGCGCGAGTGTGATAAGCGTTAACCAGTTTCCTCTTTGATAACGCACACGTTCAAATTTTATACTATTTTAAGTTTTAGTTTAGTTTTGTGTGGTTTTTTTTATTATTGTAGATAAAAGCTTCGACGTTGAAATGTTATTTAGAATTGAATGGATGATTTATTATTTAGAATTTTTAACTTCCCTTTAATGGAAGCAGGATAGGCAAAGGAAACCGTTCCCTGCTTTCGGCCTTTCAAATTGCGTATCGAGTAGCGGAACTCAACGCTGCGCTTTTACCTTGTTGTCAGAGCAAAATGAAAATTCTTCATTTTCCCTGAGTTAGGATTGAACCCACAAGTCTTCGCGGTCACAGATAGACTCTTGCCTCTGAGCCACAACGGTCCTCATATTTAAATATTTATTCTTTTATTAGATTTTCATTTATATTTTTTTTTCTAATAATGCCAACTCTAAGCAATTATCAAAGCACCCATCTTTAGAATCTTAATAAACTGATATAATTTCATACTGTATCCCGCATATAGCAGGATAGTCTACTATTCACACAGTACGCTTTATCATCGTGAACCTGCAACCGTCGCGTTCAAGACAGGAACTGTGTGGCTGTGCCATGATGCCTTCATACATTCATGTCAATGGTTAAAGTTTATACCGTAGTTAGTAAGTGAAGCGTTTAATCATATCCTATATAGGCAATATGTACATAATTACATACTAGTTTTTTCGATGTAAGATAAAGTCGTTTCACTCATTTTGTAGCTATTTAACAACAAATTTGTGCAATTTACTTACTTATTGTTTTAGTTTGGTCTTGCCTTTTTATTTTATTTTCAAGCACTATATGACTTATTGATAGCTTCTTGTCTCATATTAATGACTCAGTGGTAGTATAAGCACACTAGCAGTGGGTTCAATCTTCACTCGAAGGAATAAGTTATTTATGCTTCCGCTGTGTGGCTAGATTTTAATAAAAAGTCCAAAACTTTAAAAATAACTTTGAAATTAAATAGTAACACATTAAACACGTTGATCCTTTTATTATATCAGTTTACTTTGTTACAATTAGCTGGTGATTCAATTAAATGCATTAAATTAGAGTAACTGTAAGCCCGTGTTCTAGCCTATTTTCATAAATACTTAGTATAAGTGCGCTCTTTGTGATGATTGAAACCCGCGCCTCTTGGAAACTGTCAAAGAAGCGACGGTATATATCCCGCTAAGTTACTTGAGAATAACAGTTTGGAAATGTTGAATAATATAAATATTAAATAATTAAAATCATCTAAAGAAATCATTCTAAACACTTTATTTTAGGGGTAGGTTTGTAGGTTTACCTCGCCTTAAATACAAATCTGCGATCTCGTGTATACTTTTGTCATAATGATATTTGTAATCATTAATCGTCTCTAGTGAATAAACTATAACATTATTACAAAACAAAAACTATAAAAAATTTTAACGCACCGGTATTGGAACCCGCGCTTCATGGAGACCGTCCAACCACTCTGCCACTACCACTAAACCACACGTTCTCATCAAACGCGTTGTTAGCATTTTTGTTGATTTATTAAATATTTCATAGTTGATAGTACTATTTAAGAAAACTTGAATTTGAACCAAATTTTAAAATATCAGTGTCTTTTTGATAAATTTCGAAGAAATTATTATATCACACTCTTTGTTTGAAGACTTTTATATATATTTTTCCACAAATATATTCCTTTATAAGTGCTGCCAAAATAACACTTCCTCAACTACTTCAATGTGCCAAAGTAGTACGGTCATATTATGTACATAATACAATAACAGAACAAAAAGCGACCTTTTCGTGTCATTTTCGCACGGCGTATGAGCTGAGCGGGTTTTTGACGAAAATCAACCTTGGCAACGACATGCAACGTAACCTTATCGTGATACTTTAGAGACTACTAATGTGTTATGTAAGGTGTTTTATATCAACGGATATTTTTTTTTAGTTTCACGCTTTATCCCGCATATTGTAGGGTAGCCTGAGGAAACTAGTGATAGTCCCTGAGTGGCGGAACTTAACGCCGCCCTTTGCCTAGTTTCCAGAGCGAAGGAAAGGGAAATAGAAAAATAATGGATAATCCATACATTAAAATTTAGTTATGTTACATATAAGTTAGTTTTATCTGCGACTTGGTCCAAGTGGCCGAATGATAATATACCTATTAGATGTATGTATATTAGAAATCTATCTATTAAGGGCATTAACACCTTTTTTAACATATTTTAAAGATGGCTGTTATGATATGTTACAACTTCCTTCAAAATCATACTATAAGCAACGTAATCATTTTAGTAAGTAACATAATACATTATATGAACTATAAGGGCATTTCAACAATAATTATAAACACCTTTTTTCAATATACCATATCTCGCTCTTATCTTAATAGTTAGCAATTAAATATCCATTTATCATTAAAATACAAATGCATACTTAGAAAAAGTACGTTTAAATTATATATATATATATATATATATATATATATATATATATATATATATATATATATATATATATATATATATATATATATATATATATATATATATATATATATATATATATATATATATATATATATATATATATATATATATATATATATACATATATATATATATATATATACATATATATATATATATATATATATATATATATATATATATATATATATATATATATATATATATATATATATATATATATATATATATATATATATATATATATATATATATATATATATATATATATATATATATATATATATATATATATATATATATATATATATATATATATATATATATATATATATATATATATATATATATATATATATATATATATATATATATATATATATATATATATATATATATATATATATATATATATATATATATATATATATATATATATATATATATATATATATATATATATATATATATATATATATATATATATATATATATATATATATATATATATATGTTACTTGTTCTTTATAAAATATGTTGTCTTGATAAAGCAAGTATTTATTTTCACTTTGGGAGTCACAAGCGTTTAAAATGTTTAGCATTGCTTATTCCTTTAATAGATAGATAATCTTCTACATTCATATTACAAATATTGTTGCATTGTCACACAATTCAATGCATCCAAGGTCGTTGTATCGTCCAATAGCGATCAAATTGCACCGGCAATTTCAAAGGTAATGTGAAACTCTTAACAAATAACAGTGTTTGGGGATATAAAGATTCTGTTTGACAATGTTATTTTTTACCCTATTATGTATTACTCGTGGATAATGAAGCTAAAAAATGGTGAAATATTTTTAAATTCGGTCCAGTACTTTTTGAGCCTATTCATTACAACCAAACAAATTTTACCTCTTTATAATATTAGTATAGATAAAAATATTATTTAAAGTAAATGAACGCTGCCGCTACACCATTATAACATGATTTTATTGCAACACAATCACATCATAGTCACGCAAGAAAAATGGGCAATAAAATAAGTCAGATTTAAAAATAAGCAATACATTATATTAATATTTATTATAAGTAAATAAACATGACCTCCTTCATTTTTGTACTGTAAATGTACACATATCACCGTTTTTATGACTGATATTGAATTCAAGTAAAAAATATAGGTTTATAACGAGTTTAGTATTTGCGTTCTGAATGTTCTGTAGCCATTTTTATTACTACCTCCAAAAATGTTAAATTAACACTGTTAGTTTGGCTGAAAAATTAAAAATAATTTATTTTAAGTATCCTGGACTTGGATTTACTTGGGCCTCTCTCAGGTCTCTCTCTAAATTTTTTATTTCTGTCTTTTAAATAGGTTTTTGTCTATCTACGATAAAATATTAAACGGCGTTAAAAGGGCCTATTTTAGTTGCACACTTTGCCTTGCATATAACAGCTGTGAGTTTTCTAACCAAATTTTGAAACCGTGCAGTACGTTGTGTAGTAGATTTCCCTTGCAACCTTATAGCGGCGAAATGTAAAAAATCCCTTCCGAATGGTATTAAATTCCACAACCCTTATTAGTATTTAACACACGTTACAGTGCCCTCAATTTTTACTAAGTAAATACTTAGAAAACCTACATAGATATAGATATATATACATACATATATCAAGAAATATACATCTTTACTTAACCATATGTAAAAAATATTAACACGAAAAACACGAAATTCGATAAGCGGGTAACATTAAAGACATGAGACTTCATGCTCGCTTTAAACGACCTTGACCAGAGTAAGTGTGTCGAGGCTCGCGGGCCATTGGCCATCGGCGAAAGTGAAAACGCGACGCGGGACGTGGCTTCGATACCCGACCGGTTATGGGACTTATGTTGCTCATTTTATTTTGGGGCCTAAGGATTTTCTTTAGCTATAAGTGTTTGGCCACTCTGTTTAGGAAGGACCTAAGTTATGTTGGTGCAGGAGACAGTAAATATGTTAGTGAATTAAATAATGTTTACTTAGAAAAAAGAAGAACGTCCTCAGATGGCTTATATATGTTAAAAGAATAGATGATGAAAGAATGGTAAAAATTATATTTGAAGCAAAAATGAAAGTAAGAGAGGTAAGGGGAGACCTCATTTGACTTTCGAAAACACAGTATCGAAAGTACTGTAGGAAGGTCACGTAAAAAGCATAAGGAATCCCCGGAAAGTATGTATGAAGAAGATAATGACAGTGGACGAGGCCAAAAACATATGCATAGACGGCAGCGTTTGACGCTCTGTTCTCTCTGACTACGCGGCGAGGGATAAAGCGTACATATATAATATATGTATTACTAAGCTGAGCGTTACAATACACCACGCAATGTGATGCTAACGGAGAGAATAGAGACTGAACATAAAGAAATATTAAATAAATTGGAAAAGGTCAACAGGTATTTTATTTTGATCATTTCCAGCCAACAGCTATACTTACCTTACATTTGTAAAAATTAAAAGGATTTTGCTAAGAAATATAGATACACCTATGTCCTTACAGCCATGTCATACTGTACTTCAGTACTTTAGTAGATGAAGCTTACTTTAGCTCATAGTACTGAAATGAATACTTTATATGACGATAATAGGATTAGTAGTACAGTCAATGCTGCACTATCTTCATATGTAGATTATATTGTGGAGTATCAACATATATTTATATGTAGATTGAATATATATAAATGTTATCATAATATATACATCTAGGTGCAATTTACCTACGTACATGTGTACTGCATAGCACCTACTTAGCGAACTTTATTCACTCAACGCAACATACTATTTTAGAATTGGAAGGAGAGTGGAGAATGGATTGTCTTAACACTAGGTTCCTTTTGGCCATTTTGCTTTATGCGGCAAATGACGTGAAGCTTTTAAGAAATTTTTTATTTTTGGACGTGATATTATTTTACTGAAATATAATTTTAACAAGAATAACACTTTTTTGTTCGACGTTGTCAGATAGTTTCTATTGTATTGTATATGCTAATTTATATAAAACAATGTCCCCATCACAACGTTTATCATGGCACTATCACGATAATATTGATTACATTTTCTTTGCCAAGTGCATATGGTTTTCGTGATAACAACTGATAACAGGTCGGTGACTCAATATATGGTATGTTAAGGTTACTTATTTCAATGGTATTTCGTCCTTTGTCGAGTCTACAAAGCTTTGAAAAGTATTATTCTTTTGTTGTCTTTAAAGGCTATTTTTAGTAAATTTATGAAATATTCAAAACACCTGTCATAGCTGGTGAAAGATAATATATATGACTTAAAATATGTAACCTTATAGAATAACGTAGAAATTGAAAGCCTCACCTTCGCGGTACAGTTGAAAAACCTCTTAAATCACAAAGTTTCCTCTGTCTACTCTGCTATATGGGCGATATAATCTATGTTAATTGGGTACATTCTTATACTAGTTCGATGTGCTGAAACCATAACATCCTGTGAATTGCTATTTTCAGAACATTAGCTACTTTGTTAAAGAAATATCTTTATATATGTATGGAAAAGAACGTTTTATATACATTCATTGTCTTAATTTATTTTTTGAATAATTTCTAAATGATTATTTAAATTTGAACTATGGTAATTTTATTTTAAATTTATTTATTTAAATTTAAACTGAATGCTTCTATTGAATAAACTTACATTTAAAAGATTGCTCTCTATTATTACTATCTTCTGTATTTAAGAATACGTTAATGTTTGTGAATTATGTAAAAGTTTTATATACGTACATTATTTACAAAATTTCTGTTGTCTTTGATTTTATATTCTTGTCTATGTATAAATAAGTGGAGGTTTACTTAGAATAAGTAAAATAAAAGTTTATTGTCAGATAATCAGATATCGCAATGTTTTGTAAATGCTTAAGTTATCAAGTGATAAATAAAATATCTTTTTTCTCATCGAAGTTGCGTAAATCAAGTATGTATTAGTAATATATTTAATCACATAAGCTGTTTTTGTCCATTGTTAAGTCGAAAGTAACGATTGATTTAGATAGTGAATAAAGTTATCATAAATGTAAAACATTTTTTTGAAAAAAAAAAATTCTTTTGTCTTCACGCTTTATCCCGCACATGGCAAGTAAGGCAGAGGGAACGGCAGAAACCATAGACACTCCATTCCATAGTCCTTGCTATCCACCTTTTTCGAGGCATTGCGTGTTTAATTTCGGAACTCAACGTCGTGATTTGCCTACTAGCCAGAGTGAAGGAAATGGAGATAGAAAAATCGATCTTCCCCAAGTGGCAATCGAACCCATAAACTGTCGCGTTTACAGGTAGACGCCGCCTACGCCTTTACGCCACGACGGTCCTAATTTTTTTTTAGATTTATTTTATGTGTATTCTATGTATTTATTTATATATAATCAAGCAAACTTTTTTCTGTTTCCAGATAATTCAAGATGCACGAACAAGACGAGGAGCCGGCGCATCACGCGCGGCGTCCTATGAATGCGTTTCTCATATTCTGCAAACGTCATAGAAGCGTCGTGCGGGACAAATATCCAAATTTGGAGAACAGGTTGGTTTATAGGGTACATAGGAAACACACACACACACACACACACACAGCTTCACGCTTTATCCTGCTCATAGCGGGGTAGGCAGAGGGAACTGTAGGAACCGTGGAAACCTAGTGTTAAGACACTACTTTCCCTACTTTTTGAAGTATTGTTGAGTGGCGGAACTCAATGCCGCGCTTTTGCCTAAGTGCCAGAGCGAGGAAAATGGAAATGTAAGAATCCATCTTCTTCGAGTGGAAATCGAACCCACAAACCGTCGCGTTTACAGGCAGACGCTACGCCTCTGCGCCACCATGGTCCTCTATGATTAGTTGCTATTTACTCACGTAATTGTGGTCTTCTTCTTCTTCTCTTTATTTATGGCTTTTCTAGCGAATATAAAGATTGTCAATTTAAATACACTCAATGAAGTATTTGTACGTCACTGCAACACTTTTCTGCTAAGTGAGACATATTTATACTTAAGTTATTAGTTATATTAATGTAACTAATAAATTGTTTTTTATTAATATAACTAATAAATTGTTATTTTATATTACAGATCAATTACCAAAATTCTTGGCGAGTGGTGGGCCAATTTGGACAAGGAAGAGAAAGCTTGCTACACAGGTCTTGCTAAACAGGTATGCATTTACATATTGTTAGTAAAAATATGATATTTAAAAAGCTCGCTCGCTTAACATATTGTTTTGTATATGTGTTTCTTATTTTTTTTTATTATTTTTTCAGTATAAAGACGCGTTCTTCAGCGCTAATCCTGACTTCAAATGGTACAAGTTGCCCGCACCCCCGTTAAGAACGCTTTCCTCACGGCCTCGAGAATCTATTGACAAGACCATGGAGTCCTCCAACAATGACTATCAAGAGAGCGAACTAGAAAGAACAAATAACAACTCCACGAGATATGACTTTAATAAGAAATCAATCGATGATGAAGCAGAAGTCGATCCGAAGCCTCTCTCTATGTTCACTCCTGGAAAGTTAGCTGATGAAGCTCAAATGGGGGGCCTCAGCAGCCTCCTTTCTCCTAAGACTGAAGTTCAAACTCCTAACCCCTACTACTCACCCCCCTCATATAAATTTAGCACGATCTCAAACTCTATCGAATATAGATCTCAGGAAACACAACATGCATCCGAAAGGACAGACAGCATACGTGAACTACAAAACGCTCTAACAGAAACGACCAAAATGTTCGTAGAAGACTACGATGATAAAGAACGACTGTACCGATATGGTGTAGCTAATGACCAGTTCACGAACCAAGACGTTATAGACCAAATAGTTGATAAGAGATATTCTAAAGACGACGACGGTTATCAGAGGAACTGGTCGGATGATGAGAAGAAATCGGGTCGGTCGTGCAAAGGGAAGAGATATCAAGAGTTTATGGCAGTTGGGGGACTCATAGTAAATAAGAGGCAAAGGAAGGACTATCCCGACAGGCCAGACGAAGGCTACAGCGCGTCCTGTAGCTGGGACCAAGGCACTGGTGAGATGGTGACGGACGAAAAAACAACGCCAAACGAAATCGATATTGAATCTAAGGAGCAACCCGACACGCCGGAAACAGACAATAATACAAACAAAACGTTCAAAGCAGCCGATTTTGATTTGGATGCGAAAATACGAGCACTGCCCTCCTTGAGCTTAGAGAAGTTCCAACAGAAGAAACGTGAGAACAAACGCAAGAAAAAAACGATGAATTTGAAGCCTAAATTGGAGAATCAGATAATAAATTCCGTGCCGCGACCCGTTATGGAAGAACGGCGTGATTTAGCGGAGAACTGGCGTGAAACAGTGATAGGAAGCCAAAAACGGAAACCTAGAAAGATTAGCATCACACGTTTGGAGATAAACAGCCTCGTCTCTAACGATATGAATGGCGGGAACAAAATAAGTCCAGAAATTAAAATTGCAACTGAAGCCCCTTGCACTGTGGTCCAAAACATGGGCATGTCCAGTCAATCCCATAGTGCTGATCTCCTGGCTTTGGCTACCCTGGCCGAGGTCGCTTCAAATACTTCGAAAATAGAAAACACCGCTTCCAAGGTATAAACAGCCTTAATGAGATATTCCAAAAGAAATATTTATTTATATGAAATAATCAGATATTTATATACATAGATATATCTACTTTTACATAACGCATAAATATTAATACGATTGTACACATGTAATTGTAGTTTTTTGTAATATAGAGAGTATAGTTTATTTTTATTTATATTTATATTTAATATTAAAATAAAGATATATGTATACTTCGGTTGATTTGTGTAGTTTGGTATCGTTTGCTTCTTAGTATGTACAATGGTGATAGACTCTATTTGTAAATGTATAGTAAAATTAAATACAAAAAAATATCACACGACTAAAGCATAATTTATTGTTATAAATAATATTAATATAAAGAAATCTTTATATATAGTTGTAACTAAAAACGGTATACAGCGTGTCTTTTTTAACCAAACGTCAATTATTATTGGAGTTTGTTCTCTAAGATGCGTTTTGGATGCCGATACGTTCATCACAAGATAATATTTAAAAAAAAATGCCAAAAAATAAATCATACATACATACTTACATACATACATAATTTTGTATATTTTTAACCTCATTAAATGTAGTTAGATTATGAATCGCCTTAATATTTTAGTGTAAATTAAAGACACCATGTGCATAGACTGTGTTGCATTTTTAAGGTGACCGTTTTATTTTTGTTCGTATCATTGTAATATAGATAATATATTTATATATTATATATATTTTATTATTACATAGATATATTATATATGTATATGTGACGTTTGTCACTATATAGTTTCAATTAAAATCGAAA
Source organism: Dione vanillae (assembly GCA_037178615.1). Lineage (NCBI taxonomy): Eukaryota > Metazoa > Arthropoda > Insecta > Lepidoptera > Nymphalidae > Dione > Dione vanillae. The sequence continues at coordinate 79,086 of JAZFAU010000079.1, forward strand.
CTTAACTATACTAAATAACTAATGAATGTTACTTTTAGCCGTGTATCAAGAATATTGATATTATGTGTTTTGATTAAATATTATACTCGAATAGTGATGGCGATTTCTGAATATCGATTTTTTTCACAATTTAATCGAATCGTTTTCTTTATTATTGTTATTTTGTATGTAATTTTGGTTATGTATTGATCTAGTCCTGTCAGTCCAAAGGGCTTTTTTAAAATCGATTAAACGATTATTGTGCTATTCACAAACTTGTAATCTTTGGATAATCTTTAAATCCATGAGATTAAAGTTCAAATTTAAATTTTATACGCCATTTTAAATGATTTCTTGAATGAAGTAGATTAAAAATCTATATTTATATAGTTAACTTGTTTTGTGAATCGCCATTGCTATTCTATATACGGTAGTGACTAGCCGTCTCGGCCTGAAGGCCTTATTGTGGGTCAAACCTGCAATGCATCCCTTGTGATAACTTTTAAGTAGTTTTAGTGGATCTTTTTTCCATATTATAATTTATCTATCACTCGTTAATTATGTCAAACTCTCCTCTCTCCCGTTAAATCTGATCACTCTCCCGCAGAGTGTTGTCCCAATTAGGTACCTGAAGTTTATCGAAAATTTTCATATATTTCTCACTCTCGTATAGAAATCATCGCAACTTTTTTCTTTTTAATTGATTTAAAGCTACTTTTTGAATGATTTCAAATTTACAAAAGCTATTTTGATCTAGTTTTCTAATTTATTTTTTTTTGTCATTGTCGTGGAACAGTGTTTCTCAAATGTTTTTCTTTTTTTTTTTAACTTTCTCATCGTTGTCTATGAATTTGCTTCGTGGAACCCTGTTTCCACTTTTCCTAAGAAATTATTGACTTAGTTCTCACTCATGGTGCATGCCTTCCATTAGGGGTCTAGTCTAGTGAAGTATTTCATGAAATATTCACGTAATAAATTCGAGTGAAGTGCACTTATATCGACTAAAGTTACAAATAGTGACACCAAGCCATATAGTAACATGCTCATCCAAAGACCAAATGTATATAGAGTAGGCAAGCTAGGCAGTAGGTTTACCGTACACGTTGTATTTATAAGTAACTTTATAATTAAATTTTTAATACGTGCTAATATTTCAGTTTTGGCATTCCGAAATTATAGAATTTTTATCCACTTATGTATATTTTTTAAGTATTCCATTTTTTGCCTGTCGTTCAAGTTTTTCCACCAGGTTTAAAATTGATTGTTGATTATTTGTTTTTTTTTTTTTTTTTTTTTTTTTAATTTGTTGTTGCGTTTTTTAAGCGGTAAGCTGTTGATGGTTCCTCTATGAGATTTTCGATGAGCTCTAGGCTTTACATAAACGTTTACACCAATCGTCTTATGATGTTATTTTGCCTTGTCGAGATCAAAGCCTTATTGTATTGAAACTAGTGTTAAGGTGAAGGGGCCATGTGCAAGATGGAATGAATACAAAACGTAAAATATTATGTATAAATATATACAAATATATCATATACATTGTATAACTTGTTAAAGGACGTGAGCTTAAATTTTAAATATGATGATGGTTTTTAAGAATGGTGCTGGCAGATCTGCTTTACTTTAAGAATTTCGTTCGTTCGAAGTAGATTTTGCGAAAGTTAGCGATAATAGTCAAGTTATTATATTTTTCTAAGATATGTTTATTTAAAGCTTTGGCAAAGACGTTGTGCTGTTTAAACGTAACCCACAGTGTAACTTGTACACCTAATGACATAAGTTTGTTCGAATATAATTCGTAAGTGATATCGAACTATGACAATTAAATATATATATATTTATCAACATATATTTACAATGAGAAAAGTTTATTTTATCACAAATTTATAGAAGAATAGTTCGATCTGACTTGCGATTGTCAATTATTTTGTAGAGATTTTTTCCTTACATTTGGTGGTTTGAGAAACACTGGTCGTTTATTTTAGGGCATAATAAGTCGCACCCAAAGTGTTAAGTTGCTCCAAAGTATTTGTTAAATGTTTTGTTACAAACGCGATACAATATATCCTTTTATGTAGAAATAAAGTTTATTCATATTAACTATATGTTCGTTTTATTGTACCAAGTTAGTTTACTTTATTATGTACTTAAAGAAAACGTTAAATATTTTTTTTGTATGTTTCTTTTTTTGTAGCTTCACACTTTATCCCGCACATGGCACCCTGGCAGAGGGAACAGCAGGAACCATACGAACCTAGTGTTAAGACACTCCGTTGCTTAGTCCCTGCTTTCCGAGGGGGCATTGTTCGAAGCATTGCATGTTGAGTGGCGGAACTCAACGCCGCGCATTGCTTAGTTTCCAGAGCGATGAAAATGGAAATAGAAAAATTCATCGTTCACGAGTGGGAATCGAACCCACAAACTATCGCGTACACAGGCAGATGGTTACGCCTCTGCGCCACGACGGTCCTCTTTGTATGTTACCTTTAATAATAATATAATACTTTTTTGTACACCATAGATAAAATATACAAAAAAAGAAGCAAACATAAAAAAGTAATAATGTACAGCAGGCGACCTTTTATCTTCACAAGTTTGAGGAGACTTCCATGTATTGCAGCAGCAGGGGAGGTTTTTACCACAGCTTCAATCACTTGTGTTATGGTATTACTGTGTCATAATTAGTTCCTTAAAGCCTTTGGTAGCTACTAGTCTCATAAAAGGATTATGTTGTTAAAATCTGTATAAATGTAACGTAGTTTATTCACTATACTGAGATGTTAAAATATATGTACCTATATAGATGGATTACTGCTAACTATATAAGTAACTTACCTTGTGTTTGGTACTTATACTGCCAAATTTTTTTTGGTAATGATATTAAAGGCTGCAATTCCTTATAAATTTCCTCAAATAGATCGTTAGACACACGATAATTTGCTTTAAATTCATCATCACTCAACGCTAATGCCCTGTCCACTTATCTAGCCAATAAACGTTCCTCGCGTGTTCTTTAAGTCTTAATTTGTGTTAAGTAAAACAAATTTAAGAAGCCACTTGAGCATTTTACGATAGTAAGAAATATAAACTGTATGTAAAGATTTTGAAGTCGCTCAAGACTATTTAAACAACATATTCAATTTTAGTAGAAATTGGAATAAAATATGGTAATCTACGGAGAGAAGAGACTGCCCCAAAGACCTTCCGGCCAAGTTCACTAATTTGCTGCACCCAGGATAGATTTTTTCTTCCGTCTTTACTTTCTTTCTAAATGCTGAGTGTATTAATAAACAGTTGCATTTTAGATTAGTCTTTAAATTCTAGCCACTAAACTTCGCCATATTCCTCTTGGCTAAGTGCGAACGTACTTGTATAACTATTTTAATATGCGTACCAAAGGAAAGGCTTAGGCTTATAGTAAAATTAATAATTTAAAAATAAATAGTACCTATAAATAATTCATTTTCTCCACTGGTAATAAGACAAAGCGCAGCGTTGAGTTTCGCCACTTTATGTGCAATGTCTGATTTAGCGGCAAGCGTCTTAACACTAGGTCCCTTCTGACACTGCATATTTAGAAAATTGAGTGATGTATATCTATCTATCTATATCCAGCCTATTAATGCTGCTGTATTTCGTCAGGAGAGTGAGAGTTCCAGAAGCCTGTAAAGGACGGTTAATCTGGGTGTTTAGTTGACAATGCATCCACATCCTCTTAGGTTGTGGATGTCGATGGGCGAGGGTGTACATTTAATATCTGATGACCCTTCTGCTCGTTCGCCATCTTGCAATTTATTTTTTTTAGCTTCACGCTTTATCCCGAACATGGCAGGGTAGGCAGAGGGAACTGCAAGGACCGTGGGAACCTAGTGTTAACACACTCCGTTGCTTAGTCCCTGCTTTCCGCCTTTTTCGAGGCGTTGCTTGTTGAGTGGCGGAACTCAACGTCTCGCTTTGCCTATTTGGCCAGAGCGAAGAAAATGGAAATAGAAAAATTCATCTTCCCCGACTGGGGATCGAGCCCAGAAACAGTCACGTTACAGGCAGACGTTGCACCTTTGCGCCACGACGGTCCTCATCTTGTAATATAAAAAAATATGTTGAAAATCTGTACATAAAGTGATTTCCACAATAATAAAGATCTCCAAAAGATATGAACGAACCATAACGAGTGATATGAACATAATGAACCATAACCAGTAATAGACATACACAGATAGATTATTATAGGTACGTTTTATTATAGCTATATAAAACAAATATACTTAAAAAAATTAAAAAATTGAACGTAGCGGGACTCGAACCCGCGCCCTCTAGCGAACCAAATTTTTACATGTTTTCTTTAAGTATTTTTTCTGTCCTCAGTGTGGATTAACACTTTAAAAATCATAAAAATATAAAACAAATATATTTTAAAATGAACCGTTACGTTTATGTTTTGAATAAAATATGATAATTTTCTTAGAAAAGATAATTGGAACTTGGAAACCGTCATGTTTACAGGCAGACGCTACGCTTGTACGCCTCGAGGATCCTGAAATATATCTAAGTCCATATCTTTACTATGACGCAGAAAACTAATCATATTAATACAAGGAAAAAATTTCCATATGAATTATATATCAGTTTCATCGCTTTACCTTATTTTTGCATATCTCTTTAATTGCTTTACATTATCGGATCAGATCAATGATAGACAGATGGGTGACTGTTTATTATCATAAGTATATGTAGAATATAGGTAGTTAACTCAATTCCAAAAGAAAAACATTTCGAGGATATTATATAGGACAGATTTTACGTAATTGTAGACGTGACGATATTGACATAAATTTATGATTTTTTTTTGTTTTTTTTTTTCTTTTTTTTTTAGCTTCACGCTTTATCCCGCATATTGCAGGGTAGGCAGATAGAACTGTAGAAAGTATATGAACCTAGTGTTAGGACACTCCGTTGCTTAGTTCCTGCTTTTTAGGTCCCCACTTTCCACCTTTTTTCGAGGCATTGCGTGTTGAGTGGCGGAACTCAACGCCACGCTTTGCCTAGTTTCGAGAACGAAGAAAATGGAAATAGAAAAATCCATCTTCCCCGAGTGGGAATCGAACCCACAAACCGTCGCGTTTATAGGAAGACGCTTACACCTCTGCGCCACGACGGCCTTATGATTTTTTAGTCTGTGTTATTTCAGACTACCCTCTTTTAAATGAGACTTCTAACAATACCTATTACTTGTTATACATAATATATATTGAATAATTAATATTAATAAGAAATAACTTGCCAAATGATAAAACAGTTCGTGATTACATGAAAATACACTTTTTTATTTGGAATAATCAATTAAAAAGAACTTAATAATGAACCTGGCTTCAGTGACTAAAAAATTAATTATTTTAAATGCTAGTTATTAAATTAAAATACTTTTCATATAAAACTACTAATAAATATGTAGTCTGCTCATAGAATAATCAAGAAGTACAAAATGCCAAATTTGCCAATAATTCCAGTAGGATGAGTGGTATCGAAAAGAAGATCCGTCCATTCTCGACAAAAAGGGAGATTATTTTGGATCGTATTGCTGTAGAGTACTATAACGATAAGATACGAGCTGTGTAACCATTAACTATGCAGAAATAGTCCATAATCTAATAAAATCTTAACAAATTTAAAGTATATTATACATTTAAATTTGAATAAAAAATGCAGTCAAAAACTTATTAGCACCTATGCGGTAGTTGCTGTGACGATAACGATAACGTTTATTATATATCAAGATCTATATTTAGAATATATAATTGTAATATGATAATATTTATTGAACTATGATATAATATTTAGGGAGTACTCGGTTTTTGTTGCTTAAGTTTGAGTGGAACTCAACGTGGAAGTAATTTTGAAAAAAATACATTTAACTCGTAAGAAGTTTTCTTAAGAATGTTTCTAAAATATCTTGTCTTTACTAGAGTTTCAACCAAATTCTTGTTTTTAATTGAATAACGGATGATGCATACAAAATCTTTAAGAAATTCTTAGAGATGATTTTATATTGACATTGTACTAATTCTAAGAAATATCTATTACATAACATATGTATGAATTACCGAATTTTCAGATTTTCAGATATTTTCGCCATTTATGCTGCAAGTTCTCACTTATTTTAATAAATAAGTAAATGCAAGATAAGAAGTACCTAGAGTGTCTTATATGGACAGCATAAGGATAAGAATATTCAGAACCCTAAAATAGATAAAGCGAAAAAATATAGTATGTGTAATTAAATTAATCTATTAAGATTAATCGATTTAATAAGATTTCTATTTTATCTTGATTAATTACAATTATATCTAATATCTCCATATAAATTGGAGAAAAGGGAAACAAAAATTACAGACGGTCTTAAAATGGCGCTCAAACTTGGATTTTTGGTAGCAACGCTTTTCATCAGCTCCTATGGTAGGATATTTATTTTCTTTAGTTCTTTTGCATTGCAACTTTCCCATATATTTATTTATTAAGTATATATATATATACAATTTTTATTATACATATACTATTCATTTATTATACATATACATTCTTCTGTTACCACATAGATTTTTATCGGTATAGTCAGATTTCGTCAGTTACGTCAACGATGTTGGAGATTATAAGAAAACAATATATTTTTTTTTATATTTCCAGATCGCTCATATAAATATATGCTGACTAAGATAATCTGTTTGTTATATTACAGCTCTTCCAGCATCCAAGGATGATGTATCCGTTTACTTCGACCACACTGGTTCATCATCACGTATAGTTGGGGGTGTAATTGCAGAAAACACTCCTTACATGGTAGCTCTCACGATAGGCATGAGATTGAGAAGTCTACTTTGTGGAGCTTCTTTAGTTACACCCACTCATATTCTGACCGCCGCTCATTGTATACAAAATGCTTTCACTTTACAAACTCTGAGCCCGTAAGTATTGTTATTATTTCTTTTAATTAGTATATTATTTTATTTTTCTATGAGGACATGCCTTTCATCGATTCTGCCGCTCATCATTCACTATACTTTAAATTTTCTTAACCTTTCTTCTGGATATCTGATCATGGACCGTTGTGATGCGACGGTTTATGAGTTCGATTCCTATTCGGAGAAGATGGACTTTTCTATTTCCATTTTCTTTGCTCTGGCGACTAGACAAAGCGTGGCGTTGATTTCCGCCACCCAACATGCAACGCCTCGAAATAGGCGGAAAGCAGGAACTAAGCAACAGAGTCTCTCATCACTAAGTTCCTATGGTTTCTGGAGTTCCCTCTGCCTACGATATATAGCGATATATAGCGAGTAGCTATAAGAAAAAAGAAGTTATACTACATAAAAATTCAACGATAGACTCTACTTAAATAAGTAAATCAACTTTTATTATCAACAGATCTCTCGTCGGTTACGTTGGTGACACCAACTGGTACACAACACATAATGCTATATATTTCTCTCGCAACATTACCCATCCACACTATCAACGTTCACCTATCTTGAAGAATGACATCGGTTTCCTTGTCTCTCGCCATGTCATCGGTTTGAATGACAAGATTGGTTTAGTTGCTTTGAACTTCGATTGGGTCGATCCTGGAGTTGCCACGACTGTCAGTGGATGGGGAAGAACTTCTGTGAGTAATTATGCTGTTTATTCTATATAATAACACTAGTAATACGTACATATAATATTTCGGTAATAACTCAAAGTGTAAGTGTTCTGTGACGTTCCCTTTTTTGGTGATCGAGGAGGAAAAAATTTCCGGAAATCTTTTTAGGAACTAAATAAGATTTTAAAAAAAAGATTATAAATTTTTGTTTTACAGTTGCAGAGTCGTTAATGACATAGGTATTTATTTGTTTTTAGGCTGGTGGATCAACGTCTTACATTTTATATAAACTAAACTCCCAAGTAATAGACGGTGAGGATTGCAAGCAGGATGTCGCCAGGAAAGCCAGCCAACTTAAATTAAACAATGTCCCTGTTGTCGACCCACAGCTTGAAATCTGTACCTATCACGCCGCTGGAGAAGGGACTTGCAACGTAAGTATGCTATGATAGCCTAAGTAGAAATTTTGTAAGACTTTTGGACTAATGAAAATGGAAACGGAATTCCAATATATAAAGAAATCTATCTTCTCTTCTTTCAAGCGCCAAGTCTTTCTTCTTTTCTTATTACTCTTGCAAATTACAATGCAGGTAACAAAGTTCTTAATTATTATATAACTACAATATTCTATCAATATTCGTCTGTAAAAATATTAAGTAAGTTGCCTAGATACAGTACAAAGGACTTATGAAATAATAAATAACATGTTAGCATTCTGCCAGAACAGTAAATTACAGTGGTTCTGTAGAGAACAGAGTCAATGTTACTGGATTCTCGTAAAGTTTAGGATATACCGATGTAAAAATACTTCTTTTCTTGATTTTTTTTCTTTTTTAGATTTACGCTTTATCCTGCTTATTACAGGGTAGGCACAGGGAACCGTAGAACCGAAACCTAGTGTTAAGACACTCCGTTCTCTGCTTTCCACCTATTAAGGATGTATTGTTATATAAGAGAACGTATTATTATAAAGTCTCGAATTTGCAGAAGAAGCAAAGTGACTAAATGCGATAACCCAATGTTCACAGGGTGACTCTGGCGGTGCTCTAGTGCGCTCTGACAGCAACGAGCAAATTGGCGTCGTTTCTTGGGGAATACCCTGCGCCGTAGGTGCCCCAGATGTGTTTGTGCGGATCAGCAATTACCGCGACTGGATACTGCAAGCTTTAGCTTAATATATAATTGAACATAATACTGTTTTGTTATGACAAATGGCTAATTTGTTACTTAAAACATAAAGAATTGCAACACTTGAAATTTATTTTCTTTCATTTATTTTCCTTATTGTTCGGCTCTTATCATTTTTGATTAAAATAATGATAATAATTAATAATTTTAAAAGACAATTAATATATAGATTGTTTTTGTTTTAAATAAATAGTTCGAATTTCGTATCTGATAATATAAATCTCTCTGAGTTGATGCCAATAGTCGATGTAAAATAAATTTTATGCTTACAACAAAATACAGTTCAAAAGAAACATATTCCGTTTATTTTAACTTAGCTTTTTCATTAGCCATTAAGATATTATCATATCAGCCGAGAGACATCCACAGCTGGACAAAGATCTTCCTCATTGAGCGCCATAAAGGCCGGTTTTGTGCCATCCTCGTCCATGCGATTTAAGTAACTTTCAGGTCGTCGGTCCACCTCGTGGATATTACAGTATACATAAAATATCGTTCAAGTGCGACTTCAAAAAAATAAATTGACTAAAAAAAACTTCTATTTGCAGTCATACGCATAAAAATACAATTTTCGGCTTTTTTCTTTCGTTGTGCTATAACTTCTAAAATATTGTAAATTTCATAACTTTAGGTTGACGGGAAGTGCCAGGGACATATACATTTATGAAATAAGTTAAATTTGAGTATTTAAAACAGTTAAATAAATAGAGACCCGCATAAAGACTGCCAGGTTAATCTCATATGGGAATTATAAGACATTTTTCATAAGAGTCTATCTATGTCAAGCTAAGAATTGCATTAAATTTAAGTAAATTTATTGTTTATTATCGATAAAAGTTGTTTATGTATAAAATAAGTATGTGACTATCGTATCTGTTCTTTAATTGTAGTATGCGTTCAATAAAAATCTTATTTCTGTATTATCTATAAAAAAAAATATTGATAAATGACAGGATTTATCGTTTTGAAAGAATTTTCTTCGGGAATAATCGTGATATTGAATTTGACTTTGCTAGCGTTTGTTTTGGTTGACACACGTTTTAGTGAGAGTTTATGTTAAAGTGGTAAATTCTTTTAAGTTAAATAGTGGAAACAATATATAATTGTGTAAAAAGATCCGTACTAATAAAGGCATTAATATTAAGTGTTATAGTAAGTGTTTGTGTTGTTCTTTAGCTTAAGGTAGTAGTAGGAATATAGTTTTATAGGTTAGTTTTAAGAAAAATGGAACCCGATCCGCCACCTGACCCTCCAGATCCTGGGGGACATACAATATCCCGAAAGCGACAAGGCGAGGAAGCATTTTCTGGTCAAGAAAATGCTAAAAAAACTATAGTGAACCCGTTAACAGCCACACCTTCCATCCAAAACGTTTGGGTTCACCCATCCATGACTGAAGCCCCTAAATCCTATATTAGTTCAGACAAAGGACCTTTTATAGTGTATGTGTCTAGGGAAACTCCTGATCCCTCTGCAGGAACCTCCATAAGGGCCATCAAGTTGGTCAATTTCTTCACACTAACAAAATTAGTGATATTGTTAATGATGGAGTAAAAAATGTGGGTCGCAATAAAATCAGTGTCCAGTTTACATCTGCTGAAGCAGCTAACAAATTTTTAGTTAATCCTGTCCTCAGTCTATGTAAATATGTTTGCATCATCCCAACATTTAATATTACAAGGATGGGAATTGTAAAAGGAGTTCCCGTTGAATGGTCGTTGGAAGAGTTTGTTGGTTCTCTGGAATTTCCCTCTGCATGTGGTGAAGTGATAAAAGCAAGACGAATGAACAGGAAGAATGTAAGTGAGGGTGTGGTTACTCGGGTCCCGACCCAGTCAGTGGTAATTACATTCCGAGGCCAGCAATTGCCTGAAAGAGTTTATTCATATAAGTCTGTCCTACAAGTCGAACTGTATAAATATCCTACAATCCAGTGCCTCAAGTGTTGTCGTTTTGGTCACGTGAAAGCACAGTGTCGATCGATGCCAAGATGCTACAAGTGTTCCCAGTCTCATACTGGCGATACATTTGACAATGCAAAGGAAACTTCAACTTGCATCCATTGCTCATCAAAACATTTTGCTATTGATAAGGGGTGTCCTGAATTCTTGAGGCAACAAAATATAAAATCAATTATGTCGCAAGAGTGTATCTCTTATATGGAAGCAGCTTCCCGTTTCCCAACAGTCCAGCATTCCTATGCAGATATTGCTAAGGAAATTTTTACCCCTCCTGTCTTCACAAACTCCCAGACCCCTCAAACTAGAATCCCTGCAAGTCCTACCAAGTCTTATCGTAAGACAGTATTCCAAGTTCCCCGTCCCCGCGCACCTGCGGCGAAGGGGTATGATAGACAAGCTCACCAAGCTATTATTAAAAATTCTTCCTCTTCCCTTCCCAATGGTTGTGCCCTTAATCAGGGTTCAGACAGTTCATCTGAGTCACGAAAAGACTCACGAATTTACTCAAAATCTTCCAAATTCTTAATAATGGCGTCACTAAGCTTCCTACAGTGGAATAGTAGTAGTGTTCGTGCTAAAAAGCATGAATTACTGCGTATTATTTCCCTGTATGATCCCGTCATTATTGCCCTCTCGGAAACATGGTTGGTGCCAGACTCCCCGTTTAGGGTGTCGGGTTTTGCCTGTTTAAGGGAGGACAGAAGTGACGGGTATGGAGGTAGTGCTATCCTCATCCAGCACTCTTCTCCTTATTCTCTTATCCCTCTTCCACCTCACAGTCACCAGATTAATGCTGTTGCTGTGAGGGCTTTTGACATCTCCTTCCTCTCTGTATATATTCCTAATCCCTCCACTTCCCTCTTCCTTGAGCTTAGGTCTATTATCTCTTCGCTTCCTAGCCCTGTACTGGTCCTGGGAGACTTTAACACTCATCACACACTGTGGGGGTGTTATTACTGTGATGGATTCTCTCCTTCGTTGCTGGACTTGATTGATGATGCTAATCTTTGCATTCTCAATGATGGTTCACCGACTCGTAGGGTTAATCCTAATCAGGATCGGAGGACTGCAGTTGATCTTTCCTTATCTTCTCCATCGCTTGCTTCTCAACTATCATGGTCTGTTCTCCCTTCTACCCATGGTAGTGATCATTTCCCCATCCTTCTTTCTATGTTTAATAGAAATCCCTCAGCAGTTCCTTCTTCACTTCATAAATATAATTTAAAAAAAGCTGACTGGAATGAGTACGCAGACTCTGTGGATTGCATGTTGGGCAATCTTCCTGAGTCTGGTAATTATGAGAACATCATTCTTTGCTATGATCGGTTTATCTCTGTCATTACATCTGCAGCTGACTTACACATTCCCAAAACACGCTCCATTCAAAATCGGATGCATTTCAATCCTTGGTGGGATCAGGAATGCTCTGATTTTGTCAATCGGCGAACATCTGCCGAGGCGTCATACACAGCCTGTATGACGATGGAGAACTACAACGAGTACAAACGCAGTGATGCAAAGTTCAGAAAATGTATTTGGAAAAAGAAGAAACTTGGTTGGCTTCATTTTTGTGAATCCCTTAATCCCCGCTCCCCTTCTTCCCTTGTCTGGACAAACATTAGGAGATTTCGCAGGTCTCTTAACAATGTCAGTAGCCCTAACTCCAATAATCCTTCCCTTTGGCTTAATGATTTTGCTAACAAAATGGCTCCTCCATCTGCCCCGTCCCGTGACCTGTTTATAAACACGCCTGTTGAACCTTCAGAGGAAATGGATTCCCCATTTTCCTTTGAGGAACTCGAAAATGTGCTGGCGGATTTAAAGGACACCAGTCCTGGTGAAGATGGTGTGCCCTATTCTTTTATTGTCAAATTGAATGAAAAATCTAAGCGTTTTTTTTTAAATTTGGCTAATCATATATTTAAATCAGGCAATATCCCCAATAGTTGGAAATCTCAAATAATCATTCCTATCCTCAAACCTGGCAAATGTCCCTCTGACCCTAATTCCTATAGACCCATTGCCTTAGCATCCACATTATCAAAAATTGCTGAGCGGCTTTTGAAGAACCGTCTGGAATGGATAGTGGAAAGTAGAAACATCTTAGCGCCCTCTCAGTTTGGCTTTAGACTACAGACATTCGACGAGCTTTTGCCAAAGGTGAGTATTTAGTTGGTGTTTTTTTGGATGTTGCATGTCAGCATATGACAATGTTCTTCTTCCGGTACTCAGGCAGAAACTGCATCAGCTGAGTATTCCGCCGAGGATGACTCATTACATATGTAATTTGCTGACCGGTAGAACGGTATCTGTGAAACATCCGCTTCTTACTGTACCTCCCAGACTTGTCTGGAAGGGTCTGCCTCAAGGTTCGGCTCTTAGTCCTCTGTTATATAATATATATACACATGACCTCGAATTGTCTGTTAATAACTTTTATAACATTCTTCAGTACGCTGACGACATCGTCCTCTATTATAGTTCAAAGTCAATGGAGGACATCACTTATCGTCTGAACGCTGCTTTGCACTATCTAAACCAGTGGCTCTCTGGACATGGCCTGGCGCTATCTGTAGATAAGTGTCAAGTGGTAGTGTTTACCAAAAATAGAAATGTTCCAAATTTTCAAATACTTAGTGAGAATATTCCCGTACGGATTACAGAAAATGTAAAATTCCTAGGCATGATACTCGACAAAAGACTGAACGGAATTGCCCATGCTGAATATATCAGCAAAAAATGTGAAAAAGGCATCAATGCTTTAAGAGCTGTGTCTGGTGTGTGGTGGGGTGCTCACCTTTATTCTCAAAAACTGCTGTACAATGCTATAATCCGTAGCCATATTGACTACGGGTTATTTGTTTTAGACCCCTTTAATAAAGTAGCTACGGAAAAAGTCAATCGTATACAACATAAGTGTCTACGGATTATTATAGGTGCAATGAAGTCTACTCCCACCAATGCACTACAAGTGGAGTGTGTGGACCCTCCTTTCCCTATTCGTCGACAATTACTCTCTGATAAATTTGTTAGTAAAATGTTACAGCTGTCCTCCCATCCTTTAAGGTCTAAGTTATCTAAATTATATGAACTTATTCCTCGTGGCAAGCCCTTGCCTTACTTGTTGGATAGCTTCCTTAGACTAACCTCCCTCCCTCACCCCTTGTCTTCTTTTCCATCGAACCCATTATTCCTTACACCTTATAACGCTCTTGTCCATTCTCCGCATGTCATCACAAATCTTGGCCTTACCAAGGGAGATCCTTGCATCAACACTAAATTTCAAGAGCTGGTTAATGAAAAATGGTTAAATCATGTCCTCATCTTCACAGATGCTTCAAAGCTTTCGAAGGAGAGCTGTGTTGGTGCAGCTTGCTGGATCCCAAAATTCAAAATTATTTTACAATTTAAATGTCCCCCCCAGTCAGTGTTTACAGGTGAGGCTGTTGCTTTGTTAGAAGCAGTCCTGTTTACACAGTCCCATGACTTTAAACAGACGGTTATTTTTACGGACTCGTTAAGCTGCTTAATGACGTTGAAGGGAAACCCGTTTCATAGTAGATTAAGATCTTCAATTGTTTTAAGGATTCGTGAAGAATTGTACTCATGTTACCTAAAGGGCTTGGACGTTACTCTCGTGTGGATTCCAGGTCACTCTGGAATTAGTGGGAATGAATCTGCAGACTCTTGTGCCAAATTAGCCATCCAGTGTGGTACTCTTGACCACTTTTATAACTCTGCTCAGGATCTGCTCGCCCTGGCAGATATCCATCTTTATAAGACCTGGAATAATTTCTGGGATAATTCAAAATCAGTTAAAGGTAAGTACTATGCCCTAATTCAACCTAATATTCCAAAGCGACCGTGGTTTTTTACTCAAAAACATATTGATCGGAGGATTCTATCAACAATATGCCGCTTACGCCTTGGACATGCGTGTACGCCTGTGCATTTGGCTAAGATCAGGGTTAGGGACCATTCGCTGTGTGAATGTGGCCTTGACGATGGCTCTCCTTCTCATGTCCTTTTCTCTTGTCTTAAGTTAACTCGTCCCTTGTATGATATTCTTCCCAACAAAGTTCCTCGCCCTCTTAATGTTCAGTGTGTGTTAATGTTTGTGTTTAGTCCTCTATGTAAATTTTTATGTAAATACATTAAGTATAATAATATTAGATTATAAACTAACACCCATGTAAAATATGTTTATTTAGTACTAACCCAATGTATTATGTGTATATACTGTAATTCTTACAGATTAAATTTGTTTTAGGTGAAGGATTTTTTATTGGATCTCTTTTTTACATGCATTCTATTATTGTGTGAAGCTTATTTTCTTTTTTCTCCGTACATTCTCCTTCGTGTATTCTCCAAACAACGTGACATTGGCGAAGTGAATTGTGCTCAACTGGCACGCTCTGAGCGCCATAACCGTAGAACAGAATAGAACAGATAAATGACAGATGACAGTTGCAATTCGCCAATGACAGTAAATGTCGTTTGCGGTTTCAGTGAGCAGTATTTTTCCAATTGTACTGTAAATTTGCGAATACACTAGTATCATTGCTATTAAAATAATAAATTATTAATGTTAGATTTAGTATTTATGATTAAGTGGACGTGCTAATATCATATTATTTCAAATCTGGATGAAAATACAATGATTGCGGCTTCGGAACCTCTGGTATGTCAATTTTTGTTATTGCTTGTTGTTTATTTTTTGTGATTGTTAATAATCTTATTAAATATTAACAAATACTTACTTATTTAATATTAATAAATAAATAACGTGGTATTCTGTGTATAGATACGTATAATGCGAACAGTATGAAACGTTTTTTTAAAGACATTTGAACATAGACGTGACTAAATAGTAGCGTTAGATTTTTATGAATTCAATGAATAATTAACTATTTATATTATATAATATTCTATTATTATGGAATTTCTAGGAGTTTGTACCTCATGGTAGGACAGTGTTAGCCAGACATCCGTCACAAATATACAGCAAGGGACATAATGTCTCCGCCTCTGAACATTCACTGCTGTATAAGTTAACCAACTTTGGTATAAAAGATGAAAGTTTATTGGAAGCTAAGGAGGAGGAAGAAGAATGGTGGTGCATTAGGGAAGTTTATTATAGAGCTGATGGTAAATTTTATTTTTTATTTGTTTTATTTTGGTTTCTACTATAAAACATATAAACTATGTCATACGGAGAAAGCAAGGACTAAGCAACGGAGTGTCTTAACACGGTTTCCACGGTTCCTGCAGTTCCCTCTGCCTACCCTGCCATGTGGGGGATAAAGCGTGAAGCTAAAAAAAACTATGTCATAAAATTTTATTTTAAATATGTTGCTTTTATTTTATTCAAGTAATACATTTCTGGAATATTTATTAATACAATTCTTACAACTGTGAAGATAAGAAAGTAGAGTATTTAACCAAATTAATATTTCTAAATCAAATTTGAAATAGGTTATTGAATTTATTACATTCATTTTATATCAGGCCTTATTAAGGATTTATGTGTACATAATTTGCTTTGAGTTCAATGTAGTTTATAAATAAATAGAGTGTTTAATGAAGATTTTTTTTATACGTAACAAATTATACATACAATGTAGTGTTAAATTGAAATTTTTATCATCAAAATAAAATATATTACAGAAACCAAAGGAGATTTACAAGAATCTCAAAAAGATCAAAAATATGAGTACATGGACTCATTCAGACCACCAAGTCGTTTGAAAAATGACTTCAACATATCTATAAAATCTGAATTAATGACTGGTTTAAAAAAAGATGATCTTGCTTCTGCTGGAAACTCCAGAGGAAGTAGTGTTAACAGTTCTACTAATATGTCAAAAAAGTTTAATCTAAGCTGTTCTAATAATAAGTATCCTCAAAGACGGCCATTGAATCCTAAAACTGATTGTTATTATGAAGAAGAGTTGTATGTAAAAGGTTGTACTGCGGTGTGGTCGAAAGGTAAGGCTTTAAATCTTTTTTATTGTGATAAAAAAATCATGGTGCAATGGGACATTTTTACTGCAAACACAATGGTAGCAAAATAAACATAATTTTTAGTGATATCTATCCTATGAAGTTATATATTTTTCCACCAAAGTGTATACAATAAAAAACGTATGCATCAATTAATATAAATTAATATGGCTATAAAAAATATATTAAAACATAAATTTTAATGATAATTAATTGTTTGTTCATATATGGCAACCCCGACTAGTTTAGAGTCGTGTGCGAACACCCCGCGCGGTCGGGAACAGTAGTAGTTAGTAGTAGTTGTCGAGAGGTAGTAAAGGGGGCACGTGAGACGGCCGACGCGAGCGCACGTCCTTCCTGAATCTAATATTAATTAGCGGTGTGATTTTCCCTCCCTCAGCCTTATTTGATTTCCCTTTTGTGTATTCCCTCTTGATATTGAACCTGACAAAGACAAACCTACAAAAGATAATAGTGCAAGTAACCCCTAGTGAAGAAGACTCAAGTGAGACATTCCATGCCGGCCGGGAACAATCAGTGTTTGTGTTGTGAATCATGAAGATAAGGTACTGTACAATTTCTATTATCCTAAAACCGACTATAAAGTAAATAATTAATAAATAACCTCCCCCTCAGCACGCTTCCACAATTGCTGACCCCTACCCACTATTCAATATATATTTTTTGGTAGCAGAACGCGGTTCATTATATTCATTATATACTATATACATTTTCTGGTAGCAGAGCGTGGTTTTCATCCCTCTGGGCCCCCTTAATTATAGCGTGGTTTTCATCCCTCTGGGCCCCCTTAATTATAGCGTGGTTTAATCTCTCTGAGTCCCCCTGATTATAGCGTAGTTCATGCCCCTGAGTCCCTTTCATTACAGTGTTATTTTCCCGTTTTGGTATTTTGGCTCTTAATTTGGTACCTAACGCATAATTACAATATAATTTGATTTCCTAACCTTTTAAAACGTGTTCACATCGAGTTGTTTAAAAAATAATGTTATATGAAATTTTTATACATATAATATTGAATATATAATTTGTAGGGTGAATGTATAATGTGTAAAATATATAAATAAATATTGAATATAATTTTATATATTAAATATAAAATATAATAAATATACATATGTAATATGATTACATATATTTTATAATATTACGCCTATACGTTATTACCTATCCCGTTTTAAATTATAATTGAAGTTAGTTAAAATATTTTAATATAATTTCCTTAAAAAACTAACTTACTTTAAAATATTATCCCTACACTTTTATTGTTACCCTTTTTCCTTTTATTTTTATTTAAATGAAGTTTAAGCCTTAATTGTAGTCATATTATATATCATAGTATTTTATTATATTGCGATATAGTAGATTGCCGACTCGACGCGTAACTGGTTTCTTATCTCGCCAGATGTTGTGGATTCATTGTTTGTTACGAGTTTATTATTTTTTTAATATTTTAGTTGAGTTATTTGTTTACTTGATTTCTGATTTCGCCCGTTGGTAGTGGGTTCATTGTTTATTACGAGTTTATTATTTTTTTTAATATTTTAGTTGAGTTATTTGTTTACTTGATTTCTGATCTCGCCCGTTGGTAGTGGGTTCATTGTTTATTACGCGTTTATTAATTTTTAATATTTTAGTTCAGTTATTAGTTTACTTGATAATTTAAAATGGCTACTCATGATGAAACAGTAAAATGTTCCTTATATACGGAAAGCGCAGAATATAGAAAAAATATAGGTGTGGTACGCTTTGTTTCCGATTGGATTGCCGATACCTCGGAACTTCTTGGCACTTCTGAAATACCTAGATTATTAGTTAGGTTCAAGGATTTAGATTCTCATTGTAACTTATTTGTAAACGCGTCCTCAGTGCTCCTGGGTGGGTTAGACCCGGCTATCGATTACCAAGAAATTAGTTATGTAAAAAAAGAAGTGCGTTTAGTAAATAAGAAAATAGACGACCTCCGGGTGCGTCAGTTAGAGTTGTGCCCACCTGCTCCCGTAGTTGATCCTGTCCTGGCCAGTACACCCGTAAGAATGAGTAGTAAAAATATTACTGAGCGAACTCCTTATAATAGATTACCTGATTTACCTATCCCTAAGTTTGATGGACGTCCTGACTCCTGGATAAGTTTTATTGATCAGTTTGACAGTGTAGTAGATTCCCAACACCATTTAACCCCCACAATGAAATTGCAGTACTTAGTTGGATCCTTAGCAGATGAACCTAAGCGGTTGTTGCTACATTTAAAAATTGAAGAGGGCAACTATGAAGTTGCTCGTGAGTTGTTGAAACAGCGGTATCACAATACACGGGTTCTTGCTGATACCTACATAACCCAGATACTTACCCTGCCGGAGATTTCGAATAAATTTACAGGTTTGCGCGCGGCTTTTTTGAACCCCTTGTTAACTGCCTATCGCTGTTTAGAGCGTTTAGATTTACCCGTATCCTATTGGTCTTATATGTTAGTACATATATGTTTGACTAAGCTTCCCTCTGATTTGAAATCCCGTTTTGAGCGTTGTTATGGCGGTAACGCTGATGAATTACCTACCTTTAAAAATCTTACTACCTTTTTGGAAGATGAATGTCGTCACCATGACAACGTTGGCAACACCTCCCTTGTAGATTCTAACCTGACGAAATTTAAAAGTACTGTACCTAAACATACTTACTTTGCGGCTCCTCCCTCCCCTATATTAAACAATAGACAAAAAATGTTACCTGTAATAGATAATAGTAAAAAATGTTACCTGTGTGCTTCCTCTTCCCATTACCTCCGTGAATGTCCCGAATTTAGAGCTATGAATCCTAGAGAAAGATCGGGATTTGTAAAATATTCCCGGTTATGTTATAGGTGTTTGGACAAACATTCAATTCTTATGTGCAAGCGGGACTACAAATGTTCAACCTGCGGTCGCTCATCCCATCACACTATGCTATGTTTTAATGATTCCCGTAACCCAATGTATCCCACCTCATCCAATCGTAAGTATAATTATAATTCCAAATTTAATAAACGCAATTATCCGCGTACCTGTCCTGCTTCTACCCGCGGTCCCCATATGGGCGGGGGCCAGCATAAGAAATATTCCCCTTCGCAACTCCAGCGCTCCCCCCAACGACATTCCCAGAGAGCTTCTCCCCCCAGAGAAAATGCTCCGCCCCAACCTAGACAGGTTGAAAATATTATAAGATATCGTGATAATTCCTATAATAGAGAAGATAGACCCACATAGCTAGATACTTGTATTACTCCCCCTTCCCCTTGCGTTAATATCTCACCCAATTCCCTTATATTATTGCCTACTGTTAAATTACACGTTAAAACTGCTAGTGGCTATTTTATTGAAGCGCGTGCCTTATGTGATACCGGTGCCCAGGGTTGCCTCATTACAACCGATCTTGTTGTTAATTACCTCAATTTGACCATCTCCCCCTCCTGTGCCCCTGTACGTGGCATAGGTAATATTCCTTTAGTGGTTTCCCGTGGTTCTATTTCCCTGTGTTTTAAACCTTTGTATAATTCCTTCCCTGAGGTGTCAACCTCTGCTATGGTTATAGATGTGATTGCCGGTACGCATCCTGAGTTTGAGTTCCCTGAGTCTGTGTTTTTTCCTAGTAGTGATTTTTCCCTTGCTGACCCTACCTATAATAAGCCTGGCCCGATAGATATACTATTGGGTGCTGACGTGTTCGGCGCGCTTTTATTACAAGATAAAATATTTAACTTTAACGGCCTTACTGCTTTATCTACAATTTTTGGTTATATTGTATGCGGTCCAGTCGCTGCCGATTATGGTGAATTAGAGCCCCCCATGACTGGAGTATCCTTACCTGTGACCCCTCAAACCATGATTGCTTACCCCTTAGATAACGATGATGAGATTTATAAATAAAACCCGAAACTTACCCGTTGAGCTATCTGTATCCTTATCGCGTTAGCGCGTAGCGTATCCTTGCGGTCTTCCCTAAGACGACTCTCACTCTTTCTTGACAAAGAAGGAATCATCAGAGTCGGTGGTCGTTTACGAAACTCCTTTAACATTCAAGGAATTAACTACAATTTTTGCTAAAATTGAAGCGGTATTAAATTCCCGGCCGTTATGTCCCTTATCTAATGACCCTAACGATCTAGAAGTTTTGACGCCTGGTCATTTTTTGATTGGCCAACCTCTTAGTGCTTTGCCGGAGTATCCCTATAACAATGTAAAAATTAATCGTTTAACCCGTTTTCAAGTAGTGCAACAGATAACTCAACATTTTTGGTCGCGGTGGCAGTTAGAGTACCTATACACTCTGCAGACTAGGCAGAAGTGGACTGATCCAGTGAATCCTCCAACAGTAGGTGAGCTAGTCCTCATCAAAGATGATAATTTACCCCCTTTACAGTGGCGACGTGGTCGCATTTCCCAAATTTATCCTGGTAAAGATAGCGTTGTGCGTGTGGTCGATGTTAAGACATCGACAGGTATCCTAAAGAGAGCCTTAACCAAATTAGTTCGTCTACCTATTAGTTAGTTTCTCCCATTTTCTCGTAAACATTAGATGTTTAGGGCGGGGGCTATGTTTGTTCATATATGGCAACCCCGACTAGTTTAGAGTCGTGTGCGAACACCCCGCGCGGTCGGGAACAGTAGTAGTTAGTAGTAGTTGTCGAGAAGTAGTAAAGGGGGCACGTGAGACGGCCGACGCGAGCGCACGTCCTTCCTGAATCTAATATTAATTAGCGGTGTGATTTTCCCTCCCTCAGCCTTATTTGATTTCCCTTTTGTGTATTCCCTCTTGATATTGAACCTGACAAAGACAAACCTACAAAAGATAATAGTGCAAGTAACCCCTAGTGAAGAAGACTCAAGTGAGACATTCCATGCCGGCCGGGAACAATCAGTGTTTGTGTTGTGAATCATGAAGATAAGGTACTGTACAATTTCTATTATCCTAAAACCGACTATAAAGTAAATAATTAATAAATAACCTCCCCCTCAGCACGCTTCCACAATTGCTGACCCCTACCCACTATTCAATATATATTTTTTGGTAGCAGAACGCGGTTCATTATATTCATTATATACTATATACATTAATTAAAAGCACACACTATATATTATTTTCATTGTATTATGAGATTTTGTTTCCATTTGGGCAGTTGTAATGTTCTTTATATTGGTTTAATTTATTTAATAGCTTTAATTAAAGTTCAATATTTTAAGTTACATTTTGAACAAGTTTAAATAGTAAATTTAATTTAATCTTGTATTTTCCACTTATAGGCTTAATTTCTACACCAGCTACAAAACTGTCCGGGCCGGAAAATAGAGAAACTATTGCCTGTTTCACCATAGAGAATCCTATAAAACATGCGGCATTTGCTGACTTCCATACCGATATAAACAATACAATGCTCATAGACGCTTTAAACTCACAAATTGGAGATGTCAAAAAAAATATCAAAATAGAAGACACTACAGAGCACATTGAAAACAAAGTAATGCCTTCGATACTCTTAATTGATAATAAGTGTATGAGAGTATATGCTGTGGATGGACGGGAGTACATAACAAGTATACCATTTCAAGTGAAGAAAGTTTGGCCGATGAAATATGGTGTGTTACTAGAAAAGGATGCTACACCCGTCCTACATAACTCAATGTTGCCGATGTCTTTCATGAAGTTGAACGAATCACACAATAGTTCCTTTAATAAATCACGTACATTTCCATTTAATATGAGTGCTAGATTACGTGCTGAGTCGATATCTGGATATGATCAAGAATTTCCTCTGCCAACTTGCTTCTCACTTAGGCATCCTTTGGATGAAGTTACACCTATTCTAATGAAATCTTCGGCTCAAGGACTCCAGTATTATAACGATGGTGATTTGCAAATTATCTTCGTTAGTACTGAACCCAGTATAATATTGCTCTACGATTGGAAACTACAAACACATTCGCTGTGGAAAATTCGGAAAGCTGTACGAGACGAGTGTCTGGCAATGTGCCCGAATGTGAATTCCTCAGTGTTCAGCCAATCTTGTGATTTTGTAGGGAGCCCGATGCATAGCATGCGTAACGCTACAAGTTGGACTGGTAGTCCATTTCAGTCCAAGAAAATGACAACACCATCGCGGTCCAGGCAAAACAGTCCGATGGCGAACGTTTTCCATCAGCAAGGCCTTTCCCCACATGCGTCTATAGGCCAGGCCAGTTCCACATCAATGATGTCCAATACAATAAACCAAAGTCCACCGTCTCTTCCTCTTTATCCGGACATATGTTTGGACCATATATGGACTGACAGCCAAGTTATAAGACGAGATCAAGTGGAAAGTCCAAACGATTTAAAGGCGTTCCTCCATCAGGATTTAGTTGGACACGAGTATTTATGTTTTATGGTGAAAGTGGGGGGAGCCACAAGACTTCAGATTGTAAGGCTCCAGAAGTCACATTACCATGGGCAAACGTCCAAAACTAATATAATAGTGGGTTCGATTTCGTCGGTACTCGCAAAAGATGCTGTGGTCTTGGATCATTTGAAAATGATCGCTTTGATCGATGAATCCGGAAATATTATATTGCAATCGGGAAATAACTTTGTGGGAAAGGTATTTTGGATTGCTTTTAAACTTTCTAATAAATTTTGTTTATTAAATGTTCTATATATAATTTCCTTTGTATTTTATAATAAAAATAGGATCGACAGTTTGTGGGTTCGATTCCCACTCGGAGGAGATGGAATTTTTTTCGCTCTTACAATTAAACAAAACGCGGCGTTGCGTTTTGTCGCTCAACACGCAATGCCACGAAAAAGAGAAGAGCAGGAAATGGAGTGTCTTTACACTAGCTTCCCACGGTTATTATGGTTCCCTCTCCCTATCCTGCTATGAGCGGGATAAAGCGTGAAGCCAAAAAAAACAATGGCATGTATTGAACACAATACTTTCTTTATTGCTTTTCTAGCATCATAATAAAAAAATAAAGATATATTTTAATTTTTTTATCAATTCTAGGTTCACGTAGGTGGTATTCTAGCCCGTTTAATAGACTCGCCGTACACTAAAAGGACGTTCCAGTCGCCATTTCCAAGACGTAGTAGTTTACTACCAACCCGCTGTGAATCAAACTCCTTCGACGATTCCGCCTTACATTTACTATCGCCGGTGCCTCATTCTTCCATATCTAGGTTGGAGCCTAAGGAGATTTTGGGTAAGTTTTGTTGCTTTTAGATATATGTAGAGAGCATATGAACCTTTTTTTAAAGAATATCTATATATTGTTTTATTTATTATTTAATATATGCTTGGAATATAGAAAATGTTATAGTTCTAATCAATGGAATCAAAAGAAATGTATACGCGTGCAAATTTAAGGTACTACTACTTCTATAGGTAAATATCGAATTGCAAAAATGACTCTTGCATTTGATCAATTGCTTTTTTTTAACATTTTTTCGAACGAAACTCCATGATTTGCTGGTTTTGTCGTCCTTAACATAACATTATTATTTTTCATGTATAATCTTTGTGTGATGGATATATCTAATGTAAAGTCCACATTGAGCAATCTATAGCTATCGTAGAAAGACTACTAGTATTAAATAAAAATTTTATTTTTCGCGTTTCATTACTTTCAGTCCATTATCTCTTTATATTTTAAAATTAAAAAAAAATAATTAAAATATCCTCCATTTCTTCATTTCTGCGAGTTTAACTAGAGAGGCACACATAAAAATAACTAAATTCCTCTCATAGATCCCGAATCCCGTTTGCGAAAGTCTATAGCGGGGTAGGCAGTTTTAACTAGACATTAGAACATTTCGTTCCTCAATTTCTGCCAGTTTAGAGTACTAGAGTGACATATATATAAATTTCTTCTCTCTAATTTCCTCTCAATAAATCACGTTTATTACTAATATATAAGCTTTGTAGTTTAGAGGACCGTCGTGGCGCAGAGGCTCAACGTCTATTTGCAATGCGACGGTTTCTGGATTCGATTCCCACTCGGGGAAGATGAATTTTTCTATTTCCATTTTCTTCGCTCCGGCAACTAGGCAAAGCGCGGCGTTAAGTTCCTCCACTCTGCACACAATGCCTCGCATATTCTGAGCGAAAAGCAGGGACTAAGCAAAGGATTGTCTTAACACTAGTTTCCTACGGTCCCTGCAGTTCCCTCTGTCTACCCTGCCATGTGCGGGATAAAGTGTGAGGTTAAAAAAAAGGTCCTTCCTTTCTTCAGACACAGCAGGGACGGGAGTTCGAACCCCAGCGGGGGGCACAGGGGTGCGCGGGCTACGGGACGCGGGGGGCGCGCGGGTAAGCGTCCGAGTAGAGGCGGGGCTGTTCCGCATCGCGCTGCCGGAGCGCGCGTGCTCGCCGCTAGTGATGCGCTGCTGCGGCGCTCTCTCGCACGCCCTGCCCAAGGACATCACTATGCAGGTACGCTTTACGTTGTAGTAGAAGAAACTACGTCATCGTGTAAAGCACCGTACATCAGCCTGTTGTAGGAAGAGGAGCTCCGAGCAGCGCTTGGGACTTGCGACCCAAGTGTAGGTTTAAAGGAGGGGCCCCTTTAAAATGCATTAACGCTCACCTTCACTGTCCGAGCTCCTCCCACTACCGTATCTAGATCTTAAAACACTATCTTTATCTTTCACTTTAATTATGGCGTTTCGAGCGTGCCAGTTGAGCACAATTCGTTTTGCCAAAGTCACGAACTATCTTTCTTTCTTTTGGTTAAATTTTCGAGATATTACGTCTTCACACCTCGTACCGGAAGTATTTATTTGATAATCAATAATAATCCAAAATTAAAAATTAAAAGAAAAATAAAGTAAGTTTAATTTTTTTTAAATGTAATTGACTCCAGACACGTGGTCCCTACCATTTTTTAACTTATACTATATGTTCTTATCATAAATGTTAATTATATTAATATTAATACATAATATATAGAATTAATATTTATCATAATGAACTACTATCTTTACATTTTTTTTTATATTTAATATTACTTAGAACTAAGAGTCTAAGTTATTCAAATGAATAAAAAATGTTTGAAATAATTAAAAATTTCAGGTCATAATAAAATGGTACGGCGTTCGCAACGCTCCGGGCACACAAGATCTAACACCAGAACAAGAATGGACGATGTTCTCCAATCTACTGTTATCTCTTATCGGATACGATGTTGATAAGTTATCAGAGAGTAGGCAAAACGAGGAGGAGCATGTGGAAGTGGTCACTAAGAAACAAAGAACTTCCAGCGACGGAACTCAAGACGATTGGGAGTACATGCTAAACTCGAAAATGCATAAAACTATTGGCTATTCCTTGGCGAATATGCTCAATTTACACCAAATAACAGCTGAAACGAGGAACTGCAGAAGTGTAAAGAGGGAGGAACAGGATAAATCTTCACAATTCAACACAAACGCTCTATTATTTCCTTTTACAGTGAATATTTTCTTTGCTTTCCACTTGGCATATGAGGACATCAAGCTTAATACGCTTTTGGGGAGTGATTTGAAGCCGTTATCGACGTTTCTCTACCAAATTGCGAAGGATCTTTGTTTGGATAAATATGTCAATCACTATTGGTTAGATTTTCCTTTGGATTACAATTTTGAATACGATGAGACAGATACGCAAATGTCTGAGGCGATTTTGAAGAAACTCACTCAGCCGAACTACTTTACAACGGAACCGCCTAATATATTTAGTTACATAAATTCCATGTTCAAAGATGTCGATGTTGGATACTATCCTCATATGTTGGACGTTAATAATATGTCGCGGGATTTGATTGAGGTAAGGTTTTTTTCTTTAGTCGAAAACAATTTTTGTTAATATTTTATAGAGGTATCCAATTTTTAATATATATTTCTATATAAATGATTCAATGGATAAAACATATTATTTATAATGTATTGAAATTTTGAAATATTAGAATATAAGTTGAGTTCCAAGTACTATAGGTATTGTTGGTATTTAGTTAGGTGGCACTTTGTCACCTATGCTTTTTTATAGATAGAATATTTTATCCTGCATATATAGGAGTGTAGGCAGAGAGAGCCACAGGAACCGTGGGAACATAGTGTTAAGACACTCCGTACCTTAACGCTTTTGAAATAATTAATGTTCACATTTATAAAAGAAATGAAGTGTTGAAAAAAACTTATAAATATAGTTGTAAATATAATAAGCATTTTATAATCATTAAATCTAAAAAATATCTTTCATCCTCTCCTGGTGATAATTCCTCTTTGTTATTAAGACAAATACCGACAAAGTCCGATGTATTCCATATAAGGTTCGAACAATTATTTATAACTCATTAGCTAAACCCTTACTTGAATATTTAATAGAAGTATGGGGGTCTGCACACAAAACTAATTTAAAAGATTTACAAATATCACAACTATTAAAAATACTACACCAACTGGACTACCGCTTTCCAACTAAAGAAGTTAACAAGAAAATTGATACACTATCCATCGCACAATTATATAAATACAAAAGAAACATTCTCTCAGAATCTACACACACATAAAACTACTTTTAAGACTAAATCACATAAATATTATACATGAAATATACATAAATTACAAATAACTACTCAGCATTATGGTAACAAAACTATACAGTTTGAGGGAGCGCTAATGTACAATAATCTGCCGAAAGAAATGAAAAATCTTTTTTGAAATTTAAGGCTAAATTAAAAACATACTGTGAAACAAATAATAATATAAATATATTTGAAATGTTTGTATAAATAAGGTCACTATTAACTTTATAAATGTTTTTTATTATGTTACTAGTTTAAACTTTGTTCTTAATGGGAAATAAATGATCTCCAAACCTAAACCTAAATTATCCAAAAAATATAGCACAACATGGTCGTTCTTAAATCGCAAACTTTTACTCTAAAAAAAATATAAATAAAACTAAATTAAATATGTACAGATCCTGTCGTGCGCGGGGTGCGGCGCGAGTGCGGGCGTGCGCGCGCTGGGCCGCGAGTGCGCCGCCGCCAGCAGCACGCCGCGCCGCGCCCGCGCGCGCCCGCACGGCGCCGTGCTGCTGGCCTGCGAGCGCGGTGAGACTGCTTTATAGCTTCACGCTTTATTCCGCACGTGGCAGGGGAGGCGGAGGGAACTGCAGGGACCGTAGGAACCTAGTGTTGACGCAATCTGTTGCTTAGTCCCTGCTTTCTTCGTCTCCGCTTTCCGCCTTTTTAGAGGTGTTGCGTGTTGAGTGGTGGAATTCAGTCCGCGCTTTACATAGTTGCCAGAGCGAAGATAATGGAAATAGAAAAATTCTCTTCAAGGCAGATGCTATGCTTTTGCGCCACAGAGGTCAACATCATTAATGCTTTTAGTATAAATTATTTGTAAGAAGCGCGTAAGAATTTTGAAGTAAGTCCATGTAAACGTATGGCTTAGTGGTTAAAGCGCTTCCGCTTTAGGTACGCTTTAATACCACTACGTTTTATTTTATTTAAACCTGCAACCCCACACTCTCTACTCTACTTAACAATACCGTCCATAAATAAATTCCAGGCATCACCCCCCGCGACATCGACAACCTCCCCCCCGCGCTGGCGCTGGCCCTCATAACCATCTTCGGGCAGTGCAAGAGCGACCCGCCCTCGGACTGGAGCCCCGCCGCGTACCAGCTGGTCATGCGCGAGGACCTGGCGCTGCAGACGCAGATCGCTGATAAGATCAAGTCCACTGATGAATATATGGAGTGTGAGTGTTTTTGCTCTGATTGTTGTGTGATTCTCAGCCTTTTTTTCTTTTTTTTAATTTTTTTTCGGCCCATATTTAACGATTTTAAAATTTGGCGGCACACTGCCTAAATAGACTAATATATACTACAATAATAACTAAACGTTTATTAAGGGATTAATTACAAGCTAATATTAAAAAGGTTTTTAATGTGAACTTTGAGCTGTTGATGACGTTTTTTGATAATTTCATTTATATTTGGTCATAAAAATGACAACGCTACACTCGTCTTCTCTATTTAAAAATATATTTTTTTATCGATTTAAATATATTATTCATTCATTTTAAATAATATACGAGGTGTGTTCAAAAAGTATCGCGAATTTTGAATTTTCGCGGGTTACGTATATTCGAATTTCAATTTTTTTGTGGCGTTATGTTGGTACTCATGTCTCTCACTTATGCCGACAACCTCGGCCATTTTGAATGTTCACTTAATTGTTGACAGCTGCTTTGCTTGCACGTGTTTTGGATCGTCTTCGATTTGTACAAAATGTGAGAACATTTTGTACCACCATTTTGTACCACCGATAAACGTTGCTTCGGTCCAAGGTAGCTTCTCCGTATGCCACAGTCAACATTCGGAATGCATCCGCGCACTTAATTTCGTTTTTCACACAAAATTTGATACACGTTCTTTGATCCATTTTTTTGAATGGGTAAAAATCGAAGACGATCCAAAACACGTGCAAGCAAAGCAGCTGTCAACAATTAAGTGAACATTCAAAATGGCCGAGGTTGTCGGCATAAGTGAGAGACATGAGTACCAACATAACGCCACAAAAAAATTGAAATTCGAATATACGTAACCCGCGAAAATTCAAAATTCGCGATACTTTTTGAACACACCTCGTATAATAGAGAAATCCAATTTTTAACCTTAATAATTACTAATTTATAAGTAATCTAGCAAGTTATCTTTTTAAGTTGTGATTATTTTCACGGTAATTATTTAATAATTTTATAATTATACTACGCAATTTTATTATTTTCGTAGTATTTTTCAACACTAATATTTTTTCCATATCGAATAATGATTTTAATTATTTTATTTTAATTTTAGCTGTGTTTTTTTAGCGTGTCCTTAAATTTACATTTAAGTTTCTGTTAGTATTTATTTGTTT
Source organism: Dione vanillae (assembly GCA_037178615.1). Taxonomy (NCBI): domain Eukaryota; kingdom Metazoa; phylum Arthropoda; class Insecta; order Lepidoptera; family Nymphalidae; genus Dione; species Dione vanillae. Next base: position 108,782 of record JAZFAU010000079.1, read on the forward strand.
AAAGGGATTTTTTAATCTGTTCTTATCAAATTAGTAAACATTCAGTTTTAATACTTGCAACATTGAAATATATGATGTCATGGTCTTTACTTCACTTGATAATAAACGCAAATCACAAACAATATCATCAATGTCTTTTAATGACACTGTAGATCAAAAGTCAAACGTTGACATGTGTTGTTGGCTACTAAGTTAGCGTTTTCTATGATTGTTAACGCTGAAGCATTTTTGACAATACTTGTAGATTAGAAACGACGTGCTTGGTTTTTTAGTAAGGCCTCAGTTCATTAAAAGTAAAGTAACTTCACCGTCAGCCTCTCCCTATTGAATGCAAGAGATCTAATAAAGCTATAAAAATTTTAAGAATTTATTATGGTAAAAAGAAATTTAGAAAGCCAATTACCAAAAAGGTAGAATTGACGTCAAAACGTTTGGCGTTTTAAAGTTGCATACTATTTAACCTAAAGCTTCTATTAAACTTCAATTCAATTATTCAGGCTGTAACAAGTTATCTCTATCTCTTTCTAGCGCTAGCACTAGAAGTATTAGAGAAAGAGACAGCATACACACAAATACCACATGCCACAGTGGAACCGCAGCACAAGAATGAAGATGACACCAGCACTGGAATGGAACATTTGCATACCAAGTTGTTGAGTTTGTTGTATCCGAAGGATCACAGGTGAGTGATTTGTGATATATAGATATAGATATAGACATAGACATAGACATAGACATAGACATAGACATAGACATAGACATAGACATGGACATGGACATGGACATGGACATGGACATGGACATGGACATGGACATGGACATGGACATGGACATGGACATGGACATGGACATGGACATGGACATGGACATGGACATGGACATGGACATGGACATGGACATGGACATGGACATGGACATGGACATGGACATGGACATGGACATGGACATGGACACGGACACGGACACGGACACGGACACGGACACGGACACGGACACGGACACGGACACGGACACGGACACGGACACGGACACGGACACGGACACGGACACGGACACGGACACGGACACAGGCAGAGGCACAGATACAGATATAGATATAGATGTACATGTAGATATAGAAACCAAATATCTTGCTATATATAGAATAAAAAAAAATTAATCCAACAAAAAAAAGTTTTCCTTCTTTGCAGAATGACAGAAGTATTTAATCTTCTTCAATCATCAATCCCGGTCACAATCAACCTGACTCAACGCCCGGAAGTATCCGACCACGACTTTATAGAGGAACAGGAGAAGTATTTGTATGCTATAAGCACTAGGACTATGGCTTTACCTGTGGCAAGGTATTGGATTCTTATATATTCATTTTTTTTATAATTAATAGCTTTTAAGCTCGCCTGTGCTTGCTATAGTTATATGAAAATAATTACTAGTTGTGTACTATGATATTATATGATGAGCTTCTTATACTCAGGGTCACTTTGGTTGCACATACAGGGTGTTACAGTGAAATGATTGACCTGATTTTATGAATAAGTATCTTAGAATCCTATATTAGGTGTTTTGGATTTTTGTTCTGTATACGTCTTCCTTAAATAATAAAGGTGTTAAGCTTTCATTAATTTCAATAATTATACATTATGTGATATACATATTTTCTAAAGAGTGTGCACATATACATACACTACGAAATGCTAGTCTCTTAGAGTTGTTCCAGATGTGTGACTTTTAAATATATATAATTTCATTGTTTAATAAAGTAATTTGGTGGTATGAATGTTTCCAGTTTTAAAAAAGCTATTTTATCCTATATTCTTCCTAGACCCAATAGCTGTATAGTAAAAAAATATTAAAATCAATTCAAATAACTTTTCCGTGATACAAATATTTACTTTTAACTGTTGATTTTATAATATTAATGGTAAATTTTCTCCTATGTTCAAATTGACCACTTAACCACAGGGGGATGGTCAGCCTCCGCAGCCTGCCCTGCTCGCCCACGGAGCCGCTGGCGCCGCCCAAACTGTGCGTGTCTGGGCGGGGCCCGCCTCCGCGCTCCAATACCGTGACGCTGGGCGGCGCCGCAGCCGGCAGGGGGAGGGGCCGGAGCAGGGGGCGGGGCCGGGGACGCTCCGCCGCACTGCCTGCTGTGGCCCACCTTCCACAATGGGGTGGCCGCAGGTTTGGCGCTGGTGCCTATCACGGGATCCACGATACATTCCAGTTGGATTATTTATAACAAGCCTAGGGTATGTTATGATCGTTTTCTATATTACTACTAAGAATTGAATTTCATCATGAAATATATATGTAAACACAATGAAGTATGCTTAGCTTATAGCCATGTCTGCCTGTGTATAGATATGTTATAGTCATACCGTAGAATAGAAAGAGTCATGAAATAGCCATATAAGAGTAACATATCTTGAAATACTCAATCGATTTCCACAGCATCGTGAAATAGTCAATTTTATTCGACCTAAGTGGAGAACCGATATTAATTAGTTAATTACGTGATGTAATTTTTTTAAAATATATAAAGTTACTACTTGAAACTATTATTATAAATTTAATATTAACTTTCTTTATATTTAAAAAAAGGTACAAAAAAGAGTATTAATTGTTTTTTTAATATCTTAATAAATAACCTATTTTCATTCCAGGGTACACAGGACATGTCGACGGAACACGCGGGCTTCCTTCTAGCACTGGGTCTCAACGGCCATTTAAAGGACATGCCATTCATGAACATGTACGAGTATTTAGTTAAATGCCATGAGATGATCAGTATTGGACTGCTTTTGGGACTGGCAGCTACTTATCGAGGTGAATACCTATAAATTTTAAAATATATTAAATATTAAAATTATTATATTTTTTCTTATATTATTTTATATTGTAAAGCTAAAAGTATGTTTTTACAGAAAGCTATAATCACGAGAAATACAAACTTGTCGTATTTATCGTATTAGGCTATAATAATACATAAACACTGTAATGGACCATATCCATTATGCAAATAAGAAAATATATCCTTATATATTAATAAATAAATTTAATATATTTTGTATATAATTATTCGAACCTACCAATAACCTACCCAGGCCTTATATTATTAATTCATTCATTAATAAATTAATTTACCGTCGTGGCGCGGAGGCGCAACGTCTGCCTGTAACGCGACGGTTTCTGAATTCGATTCCTACTCGGGGATTTTTCTATTTCCATTTGCTTCGCTCTGGCAACTGGGCAAAGCGTGGCGTTGAGTTCCAGTAAGCAAGGACTAAGCAATGGAGTGTCTTAACACTAAGGTTCCTATGGTTCCTGCAGTTCCCTGCCAGGTGCGTGATAAAAAAATTTAATTAATATATTTTTGTATATTATTATTCGAACAGGTACAATGGACGTGCAAGCCACGAAGATGATGAGCATCCACCTGGAGCCGCTGCTGCCGGCCACCTCCATCGAGCTGGACATCCACCAGGGCGTGCTGGTGGCGGCGCTGCTCGGCGTCGGCCTGCTGTACTCCGCCACGGCGCACGCGCACTACGCGCAGGTGCTGCTCAACGAGATCGGTGAGTGCGGTGGGTGCGGTGAGTGCAGTGAGTGATTATTTTGATGATGGCGGTTTTGTGTAAAATCGTTGAGTGTTTTTTTTTAAATTGGGGTGGTATTTTATATTATTGTTATATTTATATATATTATTGCATAAATTATATAAGTGTTTGGATGCAGCTTGATTAGAGCTTGTTGCGTATTCTTTAAATAATTAAGGATAAAAAAATCCTTAGTGTAATGTGATTAATATTTTGTGAATGTGATTAATACTTAAAAAAATGATTTGTTTTTAAGTTTGTTTCTCGAATTGAGGTGAAAGTTAAAAAACCAAACATCGGTTTTACGTAAGGTTCACTTTACGTTGAATATAGTCATAATCTGAAAGTAAAAGAACTGTGAAGTCATAAATAAAATTAGTGAGACGTTAAATGGATGTTCGCGCAGGCAAGCCCCCGGGCCCCGAGATGGAGAACTGCGTGGAGCGCGAGGGCTACGCGCTGGCGGCGGGGCTGGCGCTGGGCCTGGTGTGCCTGCGCGCCGGCCCGCGCGCGCACCTGGCGCACCTGGCGCCGCGCCTGCGCACCTACATGCTGGGCGGCGACCGGCGCACGCGCGCCGCAGGTCAGTGACATGTGTTTTTTTTTTCTTTTTTTTAGCTTCACGCTTGTGTTCTGCACGTGCCAGTTTTTTCTTAGCTTCACGCTTTTATTTCGTACATGACAGTTTTTTTTAACTTCCCACTTTTATCCCGCATGGTAATGTTTTTTTAACTTCATGCCTTTATCTTGCACATGGCATTTTTTTTTATCTTCGCGCTTTTACCCCGCACATGGTATTTTTTTTAGCTTCGCGATTTTATCCCGCATGGTAATTTTCTATTATCCCGCACGTGGCAGATTTTTTCTTAGCGTCACGCTTGTATAACGCACATGGCATTTTTTTTATCTTCACGCTTTTATATTCTTTTTAACTTCACATTTTTATCCCGCATGTGGCAGTTTTGTTTAGCTTCACGTACCTACTTATCCCACACATAGCAGTTTTTATTTTTCTTTTTTTTAAATGCTTTATATAACATTACGTGATGCACAGTGGATCGTGTAGACATTGATTCGTGTATTTGTATGTATTTCTATAGTGTCTTGGTTATAGATGATAATTTATCCCCGATATGGTCTAGTTATATAAAATTTTACATTAAACTGATTTATAATAGAAAACAATTAACAGTATTTGTCTAGCAAAATTTATTAAATTAAATTTATTAGCGTTTTGGCAGGTAGGTACGGGATCATGACAGCGTGGTAATTACCCGGTTCGAGTCTGGCCCTGGTGGTGGTGTAGAATTACTACATACATAATACATGATAACTTATTATTTTTCATCTCTACAGGCTCTCAAAAAGACAGATACAAAACGAATTCCTTCGCCATTCGCGAAGGTGGTACAGTCAACTTGGATGTCACTTCGCCGGGCGCCACAGTAGCCCTAGGGCTCCTGTACCTTCGTTCCGGGAGCCCTGCAGTAGCGGCGTGGTTGCGACCGCCGGCCACTGCCTACCTATTGGACTTTGTCAGACCTGATTTGCTTATGTTGAGAGTTATTGCTAGAGGTAATTGTTGTTTTTTTTTTGTTTTTAAAGTACAAAACTTTAAAGGTAAAAACAGGACTCAATTAGTAAAGTTTTGCTGTCTCTCTGTCACTAGGCTGTATTGACGTGACAACGTCTTAAATTAGGTTGCGGCTCGGAGTCACATATGAAAAAGTGTAACGCCCGGTAACGTAACGATGTGTCAACTGTCACCGAACTATGATTGGTCCGCCGCGCGTATCACTTGACACATGTACAATGTTTTAGTAAACAACATATATTTTCTATAGTTAAAATTTGTGCAATTTATATTATAATTATTAATCATATCAATAAATATTCTACCGAGAAAAAGACGTTGTCACGTAAAATTTTCGCCGTCTGATGGAATTTTCATACTACAAAATATAAAAAAACCATTAAGGAGACCTCGGTACATAAGTATAAGTCATACTCGACCAATATTTTATTTTTGTTAATTTATTATGGCATATTAAAATGGTTATTAAAAAATATTAGTTAATTGTGAGTTTTATATATGTTTTTCATTATGTAAATCTTACAGGTCTAGTGCTATGGGATGAAATAGAGGCATCCGAAGAATGGGTGGAGAGCCAGGTGCCTTCTACGATAAAACCATACTGTTTCGTCAAGCCTACTGAGGATAATATTGATTATGAAGCTATGAAGTAATTATATACTAAATTTATGATTTATTTAAAAGTGGCATTAGGTTGTAGATTTGTGAAGTTAGATGCCTGAAACATATACTATTAAATTACAAAAATGAAAATTTACTTTACTACGAAATAATATTTTAAAATTGCTTCTACATATGTGGTACTATAATATTTATTTATGTAATTTTTAAACGTTAATCCTTAGGGTTAATGCTAAGGGTAGAAACAATACTTAAAGAAAACTTATAAAAATTTGATCGCCATGGGATTTGACTTGATTTGATTTGATAAATATTAGCTTCACGCTTTATCTCGCATATTGCAGGGTAGGCTGGGGGAACTGCAGGAACCATATGAACCTAGTGTTAAGACACTCCGTTACTTAGTTCCTGCTTTCTCCGTCCCCACTTTCCGCCTTTTTTGAGGCATTGCGTGTTGAGTGGCGGAATTCAACACCGTGTTTTGCCTAGTTTCCAGAGCGAAGAAAATGGAAATAGAAAAATCCATCTTCCCCGAGTGGGAATCGAACCCACAAACCGTCGCGTTTACAGGCAGACGCTACGTCTCTGCGCCACGACGGTCCTCATAAATATTAAATAATAGAATACACTGAATTTTGTTAACAACGAAATAAATTGTATAAAACATAAAAGGATTTCGACGTGGCGTGATCAAGAACGCATGGCATAGCGATTTGTACTCAAATTTTTATATATATTTTTTAAGTATTTGAATATACAAGAAATAAAACTATATATAAGAAGCCAACGTCTCTACACATCCAGGCTCCCCGCTCTTTATCGCTGTTAAGACCAATTCAAGTCAACACCATTCACGTCACTCCGAAAAAAAAAAAAAACTCCACCAATATAAATACGACAGCCAGGCGTACTGCAACATCATAGCGGGCGCGTGCTTCGCGCTGGGGCTGCGCTTCGCGGGCTCGGGCGACGCGGACGCGCGCGACGCGGCGCTGGCGCACGCGGCGCTGCTGCTGCGGCTGGGCGCGCGCGGCGCCGCCGACCTGGCCGGCGCCACCACGCTGGAGCTGTGCACCGCCGTGTGCCTGCTGGCCGCCGGCATGGTGCGTTTGGTTGCGCTGGTGTATATTGTTGAAAAAGAATCACTAAAATTAATTTTTCCTTTTTATGTATTCGTCTTATCTGACATATGGCGGTGCGTTTGTGCCATATTTTTTTTATGTATATTAATTGTAAAAAAGGAAAAAATATTTATTGCTTGTTTTTTATCATTTTTTCATGTTTTTACGCTTGTGCGGGACATGGCAGGGTAGGCAGAGGAAATTGCAGGCGCAATAGGAGCATAGTGTTAGACATTTCATTGCTTACTTTATGTTTTCTCCGTCCGGGTTGCTTCGTTAAGTAGTGATGTGTTGAATGTTTTTGAATATTATTCATAAGTAGACAAATAAGTAAGTAAAAAATATCATTAAAAAATAATCATTCAAAAACATATGATGTGAAACAGAGCATAATAAATAGAGATATAGATGAATAGTCGTGGTTTATGATTAGGAGCGTGTTGAACGTTTACAAGAAAATTACTTTTAAATAACATTATGTGTATATATATATATATATATATATATATATATATATATATATATATATATATATATATATATATATATATATATATATATATATATATATATATATATATATATATATATATGTACTATATGAAAGTAACGATACAATTCCAATCCAATCCCTGTCGGCAGGTGATGGCGGGGCGCGGCGACGTGGAGGTGCTGCGCGTGTGCCGGCGCCTGCGCGCGCGCCTGCCCACCGCGCCGCGCGCCGCGCCCGCCGCGCCGCCGCCGCTCACGCACGGCGCGCAGGTACCGCTGCAGATATAGATTTAATTATTCATCATCATCATCAATCATCAGTCACGTGACACTAAACATTCGGTATCGGTCACAACGACAGTGACGTAACACTTCTGTTTAGACCTCTGACTGCCAATATTTAGTCGGAGCTGTTTATTGACTCATGCAATGCTCCCACAACTCATTAATAAAATTATTTTAATATCGCGTCAAAAATTATTTTATTGGCGAAAAGTGAAGACTTTTATATCGCATAAAAAACGATTACAATTGACCAGTTAACTTATTTTCTTTCTTTCTAAACAAATATATAACATTATCACGCTTAAAATCATATCTATAGTTAAAGCGTCATTTATACTATTTCACCCCTAATCTCCTTTCAGATGGCAGTCCACTGTACCATAGGGCTGCTGTTCCTCGGCGGCGGTCGCTCCACACTGTCCACGTCGCCTGAAGCTGTAGCCGCCTTAATAGCGGCATTCTTCCCCAAATTCCCCACTCACAGTGAAGATAATAGGTATTGGAGAATACTATACATAAACTTTATTTACAGAGCAATGAGGATATATAAAAGAAAAAAAAGGAACTTTATGAAATTTTATTCAAATTATTGTTTTTCTTGTGTTATGATTTAGCACTAACAGAGTAGGCACAGGGAACTGTAGAAACGTAACCTAGGGTTCGAGGCATTACGTGTTGAGTTGCGGAACTTGACGCCGCATCTGCGTAGTTGTCAGAGCAAAGAAAATAGAAATAAATCACTTCTCTCTTCAGGGGAATCGAACCACGCGTTCTCTATGCCACGACGGTCTTAGTCTCCCATAACTGCTTTTTTTTAGCTGCACACTTTATCCCGCATATTGCAGGGTAGGCAGAAGAGGGAACTGCAGGAACCACTTAACCTAGTGTTAAGACACTTCGTTGCTTAGTTCCTGCTTTCTCCGTCCCCACTTTCCGCCTTTTTCGAGGCGTTGCGTGTTGAGTGGCGGAACTCAAGCGGAGCTTTGCCTAGTTGCTAGAGCGAAGAAATTGGAAATAGAAAAATTCATCTTACCCGAGTGGGAATCGAACCCTGAAACCGTCGCGTTTACAGGCTTATGCCTCTGCCCATAACTTGTATTAATATAAAACAAAATAATTTTAAATTTATACCTTAATATTGTTCTCCCATTTTCCTACATTAGTATATATATTTTAATTATCCCATAAAGGTATCACTTGCAAGCGTTCCGCCACCTGTACGTGCTGGCGGTGGAGCCCCGCCTCATACTACCCCGAGACCTGGATACGGGAAAGCTTTGCTACGCTCATATACAGGTTGGAAAAGTGTAAAATATTTATCACAGTACATCTCTTACAATTATTTAATTTATTCATCGAGTAATGCCTCAAAAAAGGCGGAAAGCAGGGACTAAGCAACGGAGTGTCTTAACACTAGGTTAACATGGTTCCTGCAGTTCTCTCTGCCTACCTTGCCTTGTGCGGGTTAGCTTCACGCTAAAAAAAAAGAAAAAACAAGGTTGCATTTGATAAATAATTCCTGTCAAAATGTAAAATATGTGAAAAAATCAATTCAATGTTTGTATATGGTACATCATTTATGACCAATTTACTGGTGTTTCTGACATTTATCAGTTTATTCATTCATTAATGCACTTATTGCTGGCCTAGTTGAGGATAATGAAAGCCACTAACTGGTTCACGATTTAGACGGTACACTGATATTATTATTATGTTTTACATATGCAATGCTTCGACATTTATACATGATATATGCCAAAGAATATGAGATACATAGATGTGAAACATTTTCGTCAAAGAATATGTGAGCTTTACAAACTGCTTACGTTAATGCCTATGTGCATATACGGCACACACTCTTTAGGTGGTAGGACATTGTATATTACTATTTTTATTATTGATAACTTGTGTATGTCTAAATATAATACAATCTAGCGATGTAACGAATATTCGCATTCGCATTCGCAAAAAATTCTGCGAGTGTTTTGCAAATGTGTGGGTTTGGCAATGTGATGTAAAACTAAATCAGTTTACTTTTTGTATTTTTTAATCCAAAAAAACAGTAACTTAACCTCGTAAACACATTATCAGTCTTCTAAAAAAGTTTTATCAGCTAATACTTAGGTTTTTAATGTTGTAATTCAAAGTGCTATCTTGCTTGCCGTAAACAATTGGCGCCAAATTTACAAGAATTACTGAATATTCGCATTCGCGTTCGCGAATGTTAAAAAAATTACTTTTGTTCATCACTAGTACAATCGACGGTGAGAAGTTTTTTTTTTAATTTATCGTGTGATAGTTGTATTATTATTAAAAAATCGATTAGTTTTAATCTTTTGCAGAAGATGTGCGAATAGAATGCCATATAATATTTTTTATTTAGTGGGATTTAAACCTACAGTCACTATTTTAAGTATTTTATATTTCTCCCTCTGAAAAACTAAAGAGCAGAGCTGATACTGCTAGACTACTAGGTAGACTACTAGGTTCCTCTGCCTACCCTGTACTATATATGGGATGAAGTGTATAAATAAATGTGAAAAATTATTTAATTCACATATGACAACCCATAATAATACATTTTAAAATTTACATTATATTTTTTTGTCACGAATTTCAACCTGCAACTTACCTTGCTTGGGCTATGATGTATATTATCGTCTTTTCCCGCTTACTTAAATATATATATATATATATATATATATATATATATATATATATATATATATATATATATATATATATATATATATATATATATATATATATATATATATATATATATATATATATATATATATATATATATATATATATATATATATATATATATATATATATATATATATAATATATATATATATATATATATATATATATATATATATATATATATATATATATATATATATATATATATATATATATATATATATATATATATATATATATATATATATATATATATATATATATATATATATATATATATATATATATATATATATATATATATATATATATAAATTCAGGTAATAGATCTAACTGGTGCCGTCAAAGAAATGAAGGCGCCATGCATTATACCAGAACTCGACACGCTGAGAGAGGTGAAGATAAACGACCCGAGATACTGGCCTATAACCTTCCATAGAGATCACAATTGGGATCAATTGAAGTGAGAATCGTTTTTTATATAATTTTAATGGTTATTAATGTTTTTACCTTATTACTATTTAATTTTTGACCTTATTACTATTTGTAGTGCCTGGAGAATAATATTAATTATTTAATATTTATATAACTATACAGTTGATTAGATAATATTGTCTTTATATATGTGTATATATATATACACTACATATTCTACTACTTTGTTCGCCTCTTTTTGTTTCTTTATAAATTTATTACAATATGAATATACCTTTAATTGATTTTGTCATATTTAAAATATTAAATAATCCCCGGAAAAGGCGGTGCATAGAGTACGCGGGATAAAGCGTGAAGTTAAACAAATAAAATGATCGTAATATATTAGAATGAGAGAGTAAAAATAAAGAATAAAAGACTTAATTTCCATTATATCCTTCTAGAACATTCCTCCAATACACATGGTGTATAGACATAAAGCAGAGAGCAGGCTGTCTCTCATACTCGGACGACCCCGACGGCTTTCTCACGATACTGGCGCAGACCCTCACCCTGGACAAAGCCAACATCTGGTCTGTGACCCCGGAGAATATAGAATTATTCACCAACGATGAGAAGGTGAAGAATTTTGTGAAGAACTACCTCAGTAGGAATGCTAGTACGGATGTGTGCGGGGATTGTTTGCTTATTAATAAGAAGAGGAAAGGTTGGTTGATTTTTTTATGTTTTTTTTTTTTTTGGTTTGAAGTTTTATTTAGTCTCTGTATAACTTTTTAATGGTGTTTTCTCGGATGTGTAATTCGATTTTCCGTTTTCTTTGGTAGTTCATGACTTATTGCCTAGTTTTTATTATGACTCTCGGTTTATTATATAGTTTGTATTAAGTGGAAGTTTCCATAATAAAAATTAAAGAAATTATAACATAATCGCTTATATCTATGTTCTGTGATTTAAGACATTTAGCGAAAATTTACTATAGAGCGTGTTGGTTGACTTAAGTCAACTCCGCGTCACGTTTTACGTACTTACCGCTGGAAAGTAAAAATAATTTACTAACCCGATTTAATATATAAATAGTATTAAATTATTATTCTTATGATTTTTGAAGTGTTAATCCACACTGAGGATAAAAAAAGTACTTAATGAAAACATATAATAGTTTAATAAAAATAGTATCTTTGGGTAGCGAAAATTTGTAATAATCTCCCTACAGTGATGCTAACAACGTTGAAATTTTTATATGCTAAGTATTAAGTTCCCATTTTCATCTACACAGGTGTAAAAAACGAAATCCTCATACCCCGTCAGTGTGTCTGCCGGAAGTACTCCAAGGAGGAGCAGGAGTACACGCAGAGCCTCAGCATGGTCACCTACGAGTGCGTCGTGCGGGACGTGCTGTGCGCGCTGCCCATATGGACCACCTTCCTGAAGGTAAGCTGCTGGAGGACTGGTTGAGGACCACCTTCTAGAAGGGAGGCTGGTGGAAGATTACCTTCTGGAAGGTAGGCTAGCGGAAGACTACCTTCTGGAAGGTAGGCTGGCGGAAGACTACCTTCTGGAAGGTAGGCTGGTGGAGGACTACCTTTTGAAAGATAGGTTGGGTGAAAATAACCTTCTGGGAGGTAGACTGGAGGAGGACCACCTTCTGGAAGGTGGGCTGACTGAGGACCGCCTTCTGGAAGGTCTCAGTCCTCAATTCGCCTTCTTGAATACAAGCTGATTGAGGACCGCCTACTTAGAGGTTAGTCAGTGGTACCGGAGTTATATAGTCATTGTTTTTTTTGTGTCAAAAAAGTATTTTTATTATTATTACAAGAAGCTTTTTTTCTGAATGTACGTATAAAATTTACTTAAGATGAGAGTTAAAGTTTCATTAAGTCAGTTTATTGTTTACGCCGACTTATGTCGATTGAACCTTGTAAGTGTCAGTAATAGAAGATTTTCACATACAATTCTCTATAACGGCCGTTTATTAATCGTAATTGTAGGCAAATGTAGGCTTAAAACTTTTGAATTAAGACGTTTTTTAAATTTTACAAAATATGGCATTTCATAAAATATTAAATATGCATTCAGAAAAAGTCAGTATATAGAGCAATAGTTGTTTAACTTTTTTAATTAACTGTTAATTGAAGACTGCATATCACTTTACCGGATTTGTCACAGACAGGGTTTTTGTCATATAGAACTATACTTTTTTTTTACTGGTTAGAAATGTATCTAACTAAAAAACTAGTGGACTCGTTAACGCATGATATAGGCGTTGCCATAGCAACGTATATGTGTGTGTGTGCGTGTCACGTCATACAGATGTGTCAAATATACCGCAGTGTTTAGTCAAGCATTATTATTGAACTAATTTGGACACTTCTCTTGCACATAAACTATGAGTGTACCAATTCTCTTTCTTATCTCTCTATGAAATTTTAGTAAAATGGAGTCCAAAGATTTTGCTTCGTAATAATAACGCATTAAAAAAAATATTTAGTAATAAATAATGATTTTTTTTAATTAGTTTATGAAAACTAGGTTAAAAACAGTGAATTGTAAATAAATTGACTTACGTTGCATTTATTATTAATAACACTAGTCTACAAGGAAAAGTATCCAAAATAATTTAAACTAATTTCTGCTTCTCTGTCCATGCAAAATTCGGATTGATAACTAAAATTCATTTATTAGTTTGAGTTTTTACGATAATCGTATCTATCGTGTTTAATGAAACTACCCACATTTAACTATATAGTTAGTTTGTATCAAATATTCGAAATATTGTAATTTAGTGCTATTTTCTCTTAAATTAAGCAATATAGAAGTGTTAAAAGTAAAAAGTATAATACTATTTTTTAGCAAAATGTCTCGAAAAAGTGTTAATAATCCCGACAATTTTTGTTATATCTGCGGTGAGGTGATATTTAATAAACAAAGGTGTTGTATATCGCCTATAATAAAAAAAGCCTATTTTTACTACTTTAACGAGAACATCAAACACCAGGATAAAAGCTGGGTTCCACATTTCTGCTCTAATCCATGTACTACAGATTTGAGAAATTGGCTGAATGGCAAAAAAACATCATTTCGTTTTGCAGTGCCAATGCAGTGGCGAGAATCGACAAATCACGTAAGTGATTGTTATTTCTGCCTGACGACTCATGTATTTGGAAAAGGCAAGGGTGTTTCTAAAAAAAAGAAGAGTGCCATAACATATCCAAATATACCATCAGCTACTCGTCCTCTACCACACAGCGATCTTCATCCGATCCCGAAGCGTCCTCACATCGGTGACGACGAAGATGAAATCAAGGGAAGTTCACCATCAATTTCGTCAATGTCAGAATACGAGGTACCTAGTACATCAACACAGCCACACAGGATAACACAAGCTGAATTAAATGATCTCGTAAGGGACTTAGAATTGCCAAAGAACAAAGCAGAACTTTTAGGTTCAAGATTGCAACAATGGAACCTTTTACAAAGTGGTGTAGTTATAACATCTTTCCGTTACAGACAAAAACATTTGATGCAATATTTTGAAATGGCTGAAAGTTTAATTTTTTGTAAAGATGTCCAGGGTTTGATGGGATCTCTTAACATTACATATAAACGGGAAGAATGGAGACTTTTTATAGACAGCTCTAAATTAAGTTTAAAAGCAGTATTGTTACATAACCAAAATATTTTACCATCGATCCCTATTGGTCATGCAGTCCATATGAAAGAATCTTATGATAACATGAAAACCCTTTTGCTTCAGATAAAATATAATGATCACCAATGGCAAATTTGCGGAGATTTAAAAGTCGTAGCTATTCTACTTGGACTACAATTAGGCTATACGAAATTTTGTTGCTTTCTTTGCGAATGGGACAGTCGTGACAGAAAGCAGCATTATACAAAAAAAGTGTGGCCTCATCGTCAGGCACTTCAGCCTGGGATGAAAAATGTTCAAAATAACCCTTTAGTTGACCCACAAAAAGTGTTACTTCCACCACTGCACATAAAACTAGGGCTTATGAAAAATTTAGAAAAAGCAATGAACAAAAATGGAACTGCTTTTCACTACCTTCGCCAGAAATTTCCAAGATTAAATGAGGCTAAAATCAAAGAAGGTATATTCGTTGGTCCCCAAATAAGAAATTTATTAAAAGACGAACACTTCAACACTATTTTGGAAGGCAAAGAAAAAAAAGCCTGGGACAATTTTCGCCTCGTGATAACAAACTTCTTGGGAAATAAGAAGAGCGACAACTACGCTGAACTTATTGAAAATATGTTGTCATCTTACCAAGAACTGAGTTGTAACATGTCCCTGAAAATCCACTTTTTACATTCTCATTTGGACTTCTTTCCGGATAACTGTGGGGCCTTTAGCGATGAACATGGGGAGCGCTTCCACCAGGACATCGTAACCTAACCTAACATGGAAAAACGATATCAGGACATGTGGAACGTTTCAATGTTAGCGGATTACTGCTGGACTATCCATCGAGATACTCCAGAAGCAGAGTATAAAAGGGCAGCGAAGAAACCACGTCACAATTCTACTAATGAATAAAATAACGGTATAATTTCTGTTATTTTTTCAAAAAACTTTAAATTTTTTTTTAAGAAATGGAAACTAATTAAAAAAATATAATTGTAATTTCGTATGCAGTATGTCAACATAAATAAAAAAAGCTACTTACACTAGAAAATACTTTTTCAAAATCAAAATTTGTATACTAGTGTAATTGCAATTTAGAAATTGTTCAGTTTGAGTTTACGTATTGTATGACAGTGCTCTCTCGTATCTAAAACAAAGTAAACCGTTAGAAAGGAACGATTGCGACTTTCTTAAGAACTTATCGTTGAATCAATTCCTATATCAAGTATACAAAATATGTTCGTATAATAATTTAAAAAATCTAGAATCGAACCGCAAACTTTCGTAAACTCAAACATATTCAAAATGGCGCCTAGCGAGTGTATAAATAATAATTCAAATTAGTGACGTAATATTGTTAAGCAAAATCAATGATAAAATACTGGATTTAATAGATTAAATCGATATTTGATAGTGTATCGATTAATTAAGCAAATATTATTTTGATAATTTAATGACTATATATACAAAGATAATGTTAATTAATTCATAACATTGGTTTCTTATACACGCATTACTTTCATGACTTTGGGGGAAAAGATGACCGATACTGAGAGCGTCTGCCTGTAAACCCAACGGTTTGTGGGTTCGATTCCCATGAGGAGGAGGCGGATTTAAATTTCCATTTTCTTCGCTCTGATAACTAGGCAAAACGAGGCGTTGAGTTCCGCCACTTAACACGTAATGCTTTAAAAACGGCGGAAAGCAGGCAACAGAGTGTCTTAACACTAGGTTTCTAAATTTCCTGCGTTTCCCTCTGCCTTTTCTCCTATAAGCGAGATATGGAAACTAAGGAGTGTTTTGACACTGACAACTCTCTACTTATCTAATAGAGGGCATGTGAAGCTTAAAACAATACCCTTAATTTAACCCCTCTACGACGTTATACTAATATGATTGAAGTGCTATTATAATTATTAAAATTAGTGATAATACTAATATCGTATCGTATCGTATCTTAAGATCTATTCTTGTGATAATTTCATTTATCTCAAGATATCATATTGTTTGCTAAAAATATTTGTAAATGTATGACTTTTGTTTTTAATACAAATTGTTATTATATATTGTGCCAAAATGCTGAAAAATCCTAAGTGATGTAAATAACTTTACAATCGTTGAATGTGTACTTAAAAAATATATCTTTTAATTTTTCTCTTATTTTGTTTTTATTAAGAACAATGGTACTATTAATATTTGATTTACTGTTAAGACACTTCGTTCCTCACTGCGTTACATTGGCGGAGCTCAACGCCGCTAACTACCAATGCAAATAAATGAAACTGATTAATTTATTCGGAGTGCGAATCAAACTCTTTCTTTTTCTTGAACCTTATAATATTAAATCCTTCTTTCCTATTCCAGTTAGAATTTGTGGAATTTCTTTTTAGTACACCCTAATTTAGCCTGAAGTGATGTAATTAAATTTTAAATGATAATCATAGAAACACAGTATTATATTTCGAGATTCAACGTTTTTATTATTTTTTTTAGCTTCACGCTTTATCCCGCATATTGCAGGGAACCTAGTGTTAAAACACTCCGTTGCTTAGTCCCTGCTTTTTCCTTCCCCGCTTTCCGCCTTTTTTCGACGCATTGCGTGTTGAGTGGCGGAAGTCAACGCCGCGCTTTGCCGATTTTCCAGAGCGAAGAATATAAAAGTAGACAAATCCATCTTCGCCGAGTAGGAATCGAACCCTCAAACCGTCGCGTTTACAGGCAGACGCTTACGCCTTTGCACCAATCACTCTAGACTTCAGGGTAGTTCCCTTGCCGTATGACAGTTGCCTGCCCCTATTGACATAAATTCATCGCGTTTTATAGTCTTTAATCATCTAAGACTACCCTCTTTTTACAATAGATTCCTAACTATATAGTATATTTTTCTTTTCAGATAATAAAAACAATGAAAACCGAACCAACATCGTACCACATGTGGCAGATCAAGCTCTTCCTGTCCCAAATAGAAAGTCACAACAAACGCGCATCAAGTGACATGACCGTAGACGGCTGCGAGACCCAAAACGAGCCTTTAATATCAGCCGAATTCACTTTGGCGATCAAACAAAAAATATCATTGATTTTCGACAAATGGGAGATGAAAATTACCCCCTTTTTACGTAAATACTTGGGAATGCCGAGTAATAGAAAAATATCGGCCTGCGATGATGAGATAAAACGTATATTAGCATCTTTCCTAGTTTATCACGATCTGCCTAAAAATGTGTTGAGAAATATGGCTGGAGATGAGATATCTCTGGTGTTGTGCGATAATTTAGCGTTGACGTCGGATGCTGTGAGCAAGATCGAGGATCTGTTGAGATGATTGAGGTCGTTGACCGGGAGGGTCACTCGGTCCAGATGCTGCGGCGATTGTGTTCACGATTGGTGTTGAATATTTTGTGTGTGCATGTTTTAACAAAGTCCCTGTATTATATACGTTGTGTACTTTTTAATAAGAAATTTAAATTGTTTTTTACTAAGAGTTATCAATTTTCTTGAGAATATAAAACTTTTTTTATAAATATGTCTAACTTCTATACCATATATGTATGTGAATTTTTGAATTGTTGTAACTTTACAATAACTTAATACAGTTGTGAAATATCAATTTTGGGAACACAAGGGGAAAATAACGGGATATGAACCTCTTTCCCATTTTGAATGGTTTTTAAGTTTCAGCTAAAGTTAAAAGAAATACAATGGTAATAATATTTCTATAGAAATATATAATGTAAATAAAATATTGTTAGTACTTTAATAATAATTTTAATAAAGAATTATATGTATATATAAGTGTAGATAGATAATTCTAGTAATAAATTGTAATTGCGAAATGCGACTGCAACTGTAAGCGCGACAGTTGTAGGTTCGATTTCCATGAGGGTAAATTAAATATCTTTATGTCCCTGTTCTGGTAACAGCGCGGCGTTGAGTTCCGCTACTCTTACAAAATCGCAAAAATTGAGCGGCCTGTAGCGGGAATTTTGTTATACTAATTAATAATGTTTTAAATATATTGTTATGTGTTTTATTTATATATATGTTAATTTTTTTTCCTTGATCGTCTTTTTTTCTTTTAGACCTAAAATAGGAGACGCCCATTTTTTATTATATTAACACAAAGCATTCTCACATTATATTGAAAGCGAGAGTAAAACTGTAAAACTCCCATCATGCTCAGTAGACTAGTTTCGGAGAAAACGTAGAGAACGAGTTCGTGTCCAATTTTGTGTCATATTTATTTTTTTTAAATTATTTCTTTTGAAACCCGAGAAGCATTTTTTATCATTTCTTCATACTTGGTTGAGCTAAAATCAACCTTTTTATAAGCCTATTTAGAATTCGATCGAATTCGTAATTCCTTAGAAAATTACGATTTGGTGATTTTAGTATATATTTTTTTAACGATATTACCGGTATTAGTGGCAAAAAATTGTAAACTGTAAATACGAATGTACACTATTATTATGGTCATTTTTTTTAGCTTCACGCTGTATCCCGCACACGGCAGGGTAGGCAGAGGGAACTGCAGGAACCATACGAACCTAGTGTTAAGACACTCAGTTGCTTGGTCCCTGCTTTTTTCCGTCCCAGCGGTAAAACACCACCGTGGTAAAATTACATTCTAAAATCTCATAATTTCGGTAATACAAGTAAAATAATTTTACGAGATATTAGTAATAAAGATTGTAGCGTGGAGAGATTCTGCAACTCTTGTTGAACAATTTTTGTTATTATTAGTAATAAAGATTGTAGCGTGGAGAGATTCTGCAACTCTTGTTGAACAATTTTTGTTATTAAAAAAATATGCCAAGAAGTTTCACAACTTTACAAAAGTTATTTTTTTTTAGTTTATTTCTTCCGTTGTAGCCTCCTTAGTTTTTTTTTTATTTCCTCAGCAGTAAATATTTTGAAATGATCCGAACAATTATTTTACAAAAATGCATGGATCACTTACTTCTTAGTCTGTATTTAGGGAACTAGTAGGAACATTTGAGCACAAGAGAGTAACTAAGATAAAGAATAATGTTACAGTCACTACTACGAATCGCCGAAAAAGTAGTAAATGTTTTAGCCGGGCCAAGAAAACATATTAACAACAAAAGCCACTTAAGTGCCCATCTAAAAATCATACTTAATATATGCATGCAACAGAAATGCTTTCAGAAACTACATACACACATAATTCACGCTTTATCCCTAGCGGAAGAGAGAACGGAGTGTCAAACTCTGCGGTTCCTACCTTTTTCACCTCATCCTGGTCGTATGTTCGTTGCAGAAACTTAATTCAGGAATTTATCCATATTCTCTTGACATAGTAATTGATAAAAAAATAAATGTTGATGTTGATACCTACAAATTCTTGGAATGATGAAAGGATGAAAAGAAACGATGTCCATTGTATTCGCCATGCAGTCAGCAAGCTGTAGCAAAAATTCTTGCTATTCTACAGAATATTTATTCCATACTTATTTGAACCTCTGTTACCTTGTAGGGGTTGTTTACTCACACTTTTAAGCGATTATGATCTTACTAGATGAATCATTAAATCAACACGTTAAAGAGCGTTGGTGTTTTGACGGTAGTACAAGCCAGTTTCTATACAAGCAAGGTATGAGATACGTCTGAAGGCACTGCCATTGACGGAAACTCAATCATTGCAACTACGTCTGTGCCACTACAAATTAAAGAGAGTAGAATGTGCAGGTAAAACAAATCCCATTTTTTACTGTGACAGCTTCCTGTGACCTCAATACAACCACGCCTTCTCATCTCTCACATGTAAATTGACTTTGTGTCAATATAATACTTGAAACTGGCTTTGACAACACCAGTTGTTAAGAAATACTATTCATAAAATGGCATCAGCCCGTTGCGTGCTTAAATAAGATGCTTAGAATTTTTACTCTACTTAGAATATAGAATTTATCCATGAGTTTACCTAAGAGTAGCAGTAGATGGATGGAATGGATGATAAAAAAAATCATCTGCAGTTGGAATTATAACAGAAAATTGAATTAAAAAAAGGATATTCAAAATTAGATAAGAAGTCGTACGAATTTGTTGAGTCTTGCCACCCAATTCGGGGACAATAATAATGGCAATACTGCTCGATGAATGTTTGGAACCAATCATAGTCGTTAAACATTCGCTGATATACTTAGGATAATAAAATGGTTAGTGGATGACATTCAAACTGAAGCTAGTTTTAGTAACTTCGTTAAATTCTGCCTAAAGATATGTAGCTAATAAATATATTGAGTTATATAATGGGCACCCTTTGACTATTACACTCAATAATTATGGACACGAAAAACGCGAAAAAAAGCTAAATGAAGATATTATAAAGCAGACACACTGCTTTCAGATCTTCTATTAGAATAAGCTGGGGAGTTGTGAAACAAATTTTGATGATTACGAATACCACAGTCAAAGAGATTTGGTCATCTGATCCGGTCATACAAAATTCACGTCTTTTATTCGGTTCATTTCGAAAAATTTGCTCTGAGGGATTGAGGACCGTCGTGGCGGAGAAGCGTAGTAGGTAGACACCTATAAACACAACTGTGGGTTCGATTCCCATGAGGGGAAGATAGATTTTTCTATTTCTATTTTTTTCGCTCTGGACACTATGCAAAGCGCGGCTATGAGTCTACTTCCACTCAACACGCAATGCGTCGAAAACGGCGGAAAGTGGGGACGAAGAAAGTGGGAACTAAGCAACGGAGTGTCATAACACTAGGTTCGTATGGTTCCTACCTACCCTGCCATGTGCGGGATAAAACATGAAGCTAAAAAAAATATATAACTATTTAAAAATATACTTACGGCCTTATTCATTAAAAGTCTTATAGAACATTTTAAGTATACTTTAGTTAAAACGCTCTATAGGCTTATAGAACGTTCGATAAATGTTTGTATTCATAAACGCTCTATAAGCCTTCTATAACTAAAGTGTCACTAATATGAGTTATAAGTTCACAATGTTGCCACTATACTGAAGTCTTACTTGAAGCCGAAAATACTAATTTATTCACAGATAATAAGTGACAAACACATTGACTTTGTATGACCACAGATAATATTACATATAAAAATATATTATTGGATCTGGCTTGACATATACCGGCTTGATTTACGTCATTGTTATCACAAAAACATGAATGTTTATTTTATTTTAGCTTACAAACTTACTTAAGTTTTAAAAAATTAAATAAAAAAAATTAAAACGACAAAGAATTGAAATTTGTTTAGACAAGTATTACCTATGTTTTGTGCACCTTGGTTATGTAGAATTTATTATTAATAAACTTGTTAATAACTAAATATAGTTAATAAATATCGAACAAAATGTCAATTGTTACCTATATTGTTTTGTTTACGAAACTGAAATTGACACTCTTGACAAGCGACTCGACGACGTCATATCAATGCTCATATTAGCTATAATCAGCTGTTATATGAATCGGCCATCTTTGGACGTTAAAACACTCTTATAGTAGGGTTCTCGGTTCTATAACTTTACGATAGGTTTATAGAACTGCCCAGTGAACACAATTATGTCAGACTGATGTCTGAATGACGTCATGCTACGTCATGATTTACATAAGATGTGAGTCATATATGAGTCATATATGACTCATAATTTCCCACTTCCTGACATAAGATTCTCACGTAAGATAGATGACGTAAATATGACCTCTGATTGACATCATTATGACTTACCTGGCGTCAGAATGACATAACTCTGATGTCATAAGAAAGTAAAGATGCTACGGGATGTTTATAAAAATATGATATCCATAATCCAGCTGTAGTCAATATGATATAAATTTGAAGTAATATATTGATAAATTACCTTTCACAATAAATCTCTTGTTTCAACGGACAAGAACGTCTAACAACTCAGTCAGTCAAGTAGTCATCGCTCTCAGACCCCCGTGGGGGAGAGCGGAAACAGTCAGTCCAGCCGGGTGGAACCTCTTGTTCAGAGGAAGCCCAGCTTAGATGACCAGCGACCATAGCAGCTGCTCAGGAATCAGAGGAGGGGGAAAGGATATCCCTAGGGAGTCGTCTAGGGGCATCTGAAGGACAGACGTGCCACGGTGCGAAGTCTTGGATATGGTGAGGTATCAGCACGGTGGAACATCCGGGCTGCAAGTCTAACAACTGAAGCCGTTCAAAAACTTATATCAAAATGATAACAACCAAACGATAGCGCGATTCAGAATACGAGTAGCGTCATCTATTGGCAACTTTAATAAAATAGGATTTACATAGAAAAAAAAATTATGTATTATAATAAATTGTTTAAATATTTACTAAATGTCTTTTTTGGGATTTATAATGTGTTGATCTACACTAGTGATAAAAAATACTTAAGGAAAACATAAAATGTTGAACGAAGCGGGAATGAACCCGCGCCTCTTGCAAACCGCACAAGCACTCTGACCACTAAGCCACATGTTCCTTGTTACGCCATAATTCAAAGAAACAGAAGTAATACTTCTTTAGTAAAATAATTTTTAAATCTCGTTTGTAACCATTCATATTAAACTAAAACATTGTATTTCCGAAGATACTTAAAACATATTTATTTGTACGATGAAGATATATTTAAATTTATTTATATTAATGTGACGTCACAGTATGATACGGATAGGATATAATATTTACGTAATATTATGACGTCATATAACAGTAAAATATTAGGTCAGTACTATGTCATAATGATGTCATATTATATGACATCACATCAAAGTCATTTATAAAGTCATTTCTATGTCATATCTATGTAAATATTCTATGACCTCTATGTGATCTATCTATGACGTCATATGGAGGTCATGTGTTCACTGGGTGATTAGCACTAAAATGCTGTTATGAAAAACGTTTTTTGACAACTGTACTATAGCGAGTCTTTAAACGTGCTATAACTTTTTATGAATAAGGCCGTTAGTGTGAAAGAAGCCGTATATTACAACTGTTGATGAAGTTCATTTATTTATTTATTTATTTCCCACTTAGAATCAATAAGATGATCACTTGTGTACGTCAGATAGAACGGAGGAGTGTCAAAGGAGCCCAATTTGATAATAAATATCAAATTGAGCCCCTCTGAAACCTACACACTCCACGACTTAAAACTAAAGTTACGAGGGTTCCAATGCCGCGGCCTGGTAAGAAGACCCCACAACAAACTCAGCCAGGTTTCCCTAAACCTATTGTGTTCACTTCACATACGTCATTATAATTAATGAGCAATTCATTAATTCCATGTCGTTTTATCATCAATGTAATCCTTTACACTGTAATAGGATTTACTAATTAATTGCCTAAATTTATTTAACGAGAGATCAAATACTTCTTTCGGCAGTTGATTGTAGAAACGGACACAATTACATGGGAAGGAGTTGTCTATTTTATGGAGCCTAGTGGTGGGCATAACAAGTTTATACTTATTCCTCGTATTAACACTGTGAACATCACAATTTATCATAAATTTATCAATATTTTTATGAACATATATTAAATTTTCGAATATATATTAACTGTGAAGAGTCATGATTTTAATTTTTTTTAATTTATCCCTAAGAGAATTTCTGGGCCTCATGTTATAGAGTGCTCGAACAGCCCGTTCCTGAAGAACAAATATAGTATCAATATCAGCAGCATTGCCCCATAATAGTATACCATATGACATAATGCTGTGGAAGTAACTAAAAAAAACTAGTCTAGCGGTATTGACGTCGGTTAAGTAGCGGATCTTTTTGATCGCATACGCGGCTGAGCTAAGTCTGTTCAATAAATCGATCGATCGATCACATGAGGGCCCCACTGAAGTTTTAAAGTAATGCCCAGAAAAACTGTAGTATTTACTAAATCTAGTTCCTCATCGCCAAGTTTTACAATAGTTTAGGCAAATTTAACATTCGGGAGTGTGAATTTAATACACTTCGTTTTCTTCTCATTTAACAGTAAATTATTGACATTAAACTATTGGACAATATTTGAGAGAGCATTGGTTACATTGTCAATTTCATCATGTCCTCTATTAAAAATCAAAGATGTATCATCTGTAAATAATACTATCCCATGTTTGTCCTTTACAAGGTAAAGTAGGTGTAATCCATAGCTTTATGCCTACTGAAATGATCCGCACTATAGTGGTGCCTATTGTAAAAAATAAAACGGGTGACCTAGCCGACAAAAGTAACTATCGGCCAATCTCGCTGGCAACAGTTATCGCTAAGGTATTTGACAGCGTGCTTAACACTCATTTAAACAATTTCATTAAGCCTCACGACAATCAGTTCGGTTTTCGACCCGGACTGTCTACAGAAAGTGCTGTATTGGGTGTCAAGCACGCTGTCATGTACTACGCTAGGGGCAAGACGCCAGTTTACGCCTGTTTTCTAGACTTGTCAAAAGCTTTTGACCTGGTTTCATACGACCTCTTATGGAGCAAGCTCAGTAAAGTTAATGTACCACCAGAACTCACCAATATCTTAAAGTATTGGTATAGAAACCAGGTCAACAGCGTGCGATGGGCTGGCGTCTTATCGCGTCCGTATAGGTTGGAGTGCGGGGTGAGACAGGGGGGTTTGAGCTCGCCAACACTTTTCAACCTATACATTAACGAGTTGCTCGAGGAGCTCAGCGGCACCAGAGTTGGCTGTTACATTGACGGAGTTTGTTGTAATAACATTAGCTACGCTGATGATATGGTGCTGCTGAGTGCCTCCATCTGTGGACTTCGTAAGTTAATGGCACGTTGTGAAGCTTATGCGGAGAAGCATGGGCTTATTTATAATGCTAGGAAAAGTGTGATTATGGTCTTTGAGGCTGGGGGCAAAACACCAGACAAAATTCCGTCTCTTTTATTGAATGGCACTGCACTTGAAAGAGTTTTCCAATTCAAGTATCTTGGGCATATGTTAACGCCCGGTCTCAGGGACGATGCAGATATTGAGAGAGAACGAAGAGCGTTGGCTGTGAGGGCGAATATGTTGGCTCGCAGGTTTGCGCGTTGTTCAGCTAGCGTAAAAAGTACTTTATTCAGAGCTTACTGTACAACTTTTTACACATGCAGCCTGTGGGTCAAATACTCGCAAAAAACATACAACGCTCTTCGCGTACAATATAATAATGCCTTCAGAGTGCTGATGGGATTACCCCGCTTTTGCAGCGCATCAGGAATGTTCGCTGCTGCGCGAGTAGATTGTTTCCACACCATAATGCGAAAGAGATGTGGATCCCTAGTGCGTAGACTGTGGGGTAGTGCTAACAGCATTCTCGAAATGATTTCGAGTAGGCTAGACTGTACATACGTGAATCATTGCTGCTCCTTTTCTAGTGGAATGGCGCGGCAATGAATTACGTAGATACAGACATGATTTTTTCAATTTTAAGCTACTAACATAGAAACTAAGTCTGTAATACTAACAAATTGAGTCCTGGTTACTTTTAATAAAAATTTATTATTATTATTATTATTATATAGATAAGGAACAGAATAGGGCCTAATATTGAGCCCTGTGGCACCCCCATTTTGACAAATGACCCGGGAGAACGCTTTCCATTAATGTCTACTTTCTGGATTGTATCATTTAGGTAAGAACTGACAAAGTCCAGAGCTTTATTTCTAATTCCGTAGTGGTGTAATTTCTGAATTAATGTTTCATGCTGTACACAATCAAATGCCTTGGACAAATCACAGAACACTCCTAGAGCATCACGTGATTCCTCCCAGGCTTCAAAAATATGAAGTATTAAGTCACGCCAGCATCGGTTGTTGAGCGACCCCGAGTGAATCCAAACTGTTTTGTATGTAGCAATTGATTTTTATAAAAATGATTAATTAATTGAGATAAAACTAGTTTTCCAAAAATCTTGCTAAATGTAGGTAGTACTGAAATCGGTCTAAAATTAATGGGATCTGTCATACTACCCGATTTAAATAGTGGAGTGATTTTACTATATTTCATTAAATCAGAAAATACACCACAGTCAACGCAAGTATTAAATATCAACGCCAAATCAGGTACAACAATGTCTAATAACGATTTAATTATGCTACTAGATATGCCCCACATGTCATTTGTCTTTTTAACTTTAATCAATTTAAAAATTTTAACAATATCTCGGGCATGTACTTTTATAAATTTGAACTCAACATTACATTCGGTTACATTATCTTTTATTTATTTATTTATTTTAGTAGTGACATGGCGGCGACCGATGAGGAATTCAGAGACTTGGTTGTGGAAACTGGAATATCAGTAACTTCCGCGTCAGACGTAAGTAAACTATTGTTTACAAGTAATTTAAAGTCATTACTTCGCGTTTTGACACTTCCAGTCTCCTCGTTAATTATCTTCCAGGTAGCCTTGATCTTATTGCTACTATTTTGAAGTATTTAGTATACTACTTTGAGGCATGATTTGTATATTGTATTGAAATCAATGTAAATTATCTTTACGTGAATTTTAGTAAATAGATAAATATTTCCTTTAGATTTTATCTTATATGTATATTAAATTACACGTAGTATATCTAATCACGTGTAAATAAATATGTATTTGAAACAGATTATTTTGAGGCATCCGGTCGTACTCGGTCATTATTGGAAAACCCAAATCATGTTCATTTAGAAAACTTATATAGAATTCTGAGACTACCAAAAATATTTGTTGTCATACCGTAGGTATATGTTCCTGAAGGGCCGTTTTTTTCCGACCAGAATTCAAATATCCCCTGAATTTAAATAAATAACATAAAAATTGTAAAAAAAAGGATTTCAAACTATATATTTACGTAACGTAAATATATATTATCACGAATTTTTTCTTTATCGCGAATGTCAGAGAAACGTTAAGTAGTCGAAGTTGAGGTATTAATATTTTCAATACATGTAGGTACCTGATACCAGCAAAATGGCTAAAAGCCACAGGATATTACTGAAGGAAAAATCTGATACTGATCAGTGTTTTGTGATAACAATCAAAAAACGTGATGCCTAATCAACCAATTTAATTTTAATCATGTAAGAACACTGTACCTATATGACGCGTAATTTCTTTCGATTTATTGCTTTTCTTTAAGAAAAACGATGTCAAGCTTTTCTTACGAACATTTGAGACCCTAGAATTTTTTATATATATTTTATAAAATTTGTATAACTCTGAAACCAAGCTTGATTAAAACTAAATTATTTAATAAATAATAAAATACATATATATAAAACAACTTTTTAACGTTAAAATAATAAATATCAAATTGAAATTACCAGAGGAAAATGAACAGCAATTTACCCTCTAAAATGAGGGTAGGTATATAGGTACTTGCAATATTACCTACCTAAATACAAGTAGGTATATGATCGTTGTAATTAACATTGATTATGATTTAATCAATTGAATTTATATGATAACAATCTCATTCCACCTATATGTATATATATAAACATGTGATTAGATAGATGCATTACAGAGTGTCGAAGATGGCGTTTAGGTCGGCTGGTATACTGGTGCTGTGTTTGTTGATTGGCAGCAATGGTGAGTGTTTTTAAATTTCTCTTTTGTTTTTGCTTACTTAAATAAATTCATAACGTCTAAGATGCATTAGTGCGTGGGACGGCCTCCTGCCAGGTGGACGGACGACTTGGTCCGGGTTGCAGGCCACTGGATGCGTATAGCATTAGACAGGGCGCACTGGAGGTCCCTGGGGGAGGCCTATGTTCAGCAGTGGACGTCCTACGGCTGACATGATGAAGATGCATTATATATATTGAGGACCGTGGCGCAGAGGCGTAAGCGTCTGCCTGTGAACGCGACGCTTTAACGGTGTGAATTCAACACGCAAATGCTTCGAAAAGGCGGAAAGTAGCTAACGGAGTGTCATTACACTACGTTCCTACGGTTCCTGCGGTTCCCTCTGCCTAACCTGCCATGTGCAGGATAAAGCGTGAAGACATAAAAAAACAGCAAATGGAAGTGTATGTAACCTATTTGTTACAGCCGTCCCAGTCGAGGACGATTGGTCGATCTTCTTCGACCATACAGACAGTTCGGCTCGTATCGTTGGAGGACAAGCTGCAGGAAGTACCCCACACATGGTCGCTCTGATCTCAGGGATCTTGGTCAGGAACCTGATGTGCGGAGCGTCAATTATTTCTAACAGGCACATCCTGACCGCCGCTCATTGTCTGACATCAGTAATCAGTAGCAACGGTGCTGTCAGTTCGTAAGTAATATGTTTTTTGATTCTAAATGAAAATTTAATTTAGGATAATAAAACGTGTAATTAATTACTGGTTAAATAAATATTGATCATTTGCATAATAATAGCCTAAACACATTTTCATATATGGGGTCCCATCTAGGATATTACAGTGTACCCCAGTCTGGTAACTTGACTTAATATTCTTTTTAAATATAACAAGTATTGTATATAATTATAATTCAATACTTTTCACAAAAAAAAATTAGGTAATAATTTACAATATCTAAAATATAATAAATTTAATCACAAATAATAACAAGTTTTGACATTTTAAGTAAAACAATTTAAACAGATTAAATATTTTCAACTGTCACCACAGTAAAGTTTTCTAAAAAAATGATAATATACGCAAATAATCCGTTTAAATTGTCCGTCGTGGCGCGGAGGCGTAACGTCTGCCTGTAAACGCGACGGTCTCTGGGTTCGATTCCCACTCGGGGAAGATGGATTTTTCTATTTATATTTTGTTCGCTCTGGAAACAAGGCAAAGCGCGGCGAAAAAGGCTAAAAGCAGGGACGGACACTGGGTTCCTATGGTTCGTACAGTTCCCTCTGCCACTCTACACTGCCACTCTACACTGCCACGTATTTGATAAAGCGTGAGGCTAAAATAAAATCTGAATCTTGCCAACAGATCTCTACGAGGCCGCATCGGCAGTACCACATGGCGTTCGGGAGGAACTGAAATATCTTTCTCCCGTGGTATCAACCATCCAAGTTACCAGCCTCTGCCTGTTTTGAAGAATGACATCGGTTTGCTAGTGACCAGCTCGAACATAGTAATGAGCAATACAGTCGGTATTGTGCCGATAAGTTCCAGCTTCGCTGGAGCCGGCGTCAATACAAGAGTCACTGGATGGGGAGCTACTCGTGTAGGTTGATTTTTTTTACTGCTTTAATGTTCCAAATTATTATTAATTATTTTTATGAATAACTTTTCTATGTAAAAGATGAAATATTAGGTGTAAGTGATTTAATATAAAGCTTTAAAAGCTGTAAACTTTAATATCGAGTTGTATAGTTGAATTATAATTATTATTTATGTCAGAGGTTTTTTGATCCGATTTAGAAAGTGTAGATTGTAATAAAAATCGTAAGAATCGTAAGAATCTGTTATTTTATATTTATTTTAGTTAAATAATATTTTTCTTTCTGTATACATTTTTTTAATATTCAAATTGTATATATTTCCAGGCTGGAGGATCTCTCTCTGCAAACTTATTGCAACATAACGCCCCAATCATCGACGGCGACTTTTGCGTTGTAGAAGTAGCTCGTAAAGCTATAGAGCTGAGATTCTCAAACGTCCCGCCTGTGGATCCAAGTCTAGAAATCTGTACATTCCTCCGTACGGGACAGGGAACTTGCAATGTAAGTATTAGTATAAATAAATAAAATTAATTAAATATCCTTAATATAGATCTCTTAAAAAAAAAGCCTTTTTCTTAAAATTAGAAATACAATTTTGTAATTCATATCAAAGTTGAGGACCATCGTTGCACAGAGGTGCAGCATAAGCGGACGGTTTGTGGGTTCGATTCCCATTGGAGGAAGGCTTTTTTTTTCTCTGCCTAACCTGCCATATGCGGGATAAAGGCGTGAAACTAAAAAAATAGCTTTCTATAATAAAGCTAGCTCTTAATAATAATATATATAAATATTTCCCACAGGGTGACTCTGGCAGTGCTCTGACACGTACAGACAACGGGGAACAGGTAGGTATAGTGTCGTGGGGACTCCCCTGCGCTCGCGGCGCCCCGGACATGTTCGTCAGGGTCGGCGCTTACCGCGACTGGATCTTATCAAATATGAATTAAATAAAAAAAGGACTTTGATATGTGAGATTTATTTCTGTTTTGACCTTTTTGCTTAATAACTCTGAATTACTTAGCAACTTGAAACAATGTGATGAATATATACAATATTGTTATTGATTGTCATAGATTTAGTACATTTCACTAAGGAAATGTAAACTTGTGTCGTAATGATTAGTATTTGTAATGATATGTTAATATTATTTATATATTCATATAAAATTATATTGTATTTATAAAGTATAAACAAGTCTAGATATGTGTGATGGTCAGACAAGCTACAGAGTTCAATACTATGGAGAAAGCGGGGACGGAGAAAGCAGGGACTAAGCAACGGAGTGTCTTAACACTAGGTTCCCACGGTCCCTGCAGTTCCCTCTGCCTACCCTGTCATGTGCGGGATAAAGCGTGAAGCTAAAAAAAAACTGATGATCTCACTTTGCCTAAATATAAATAAGTAAATAAACAAGAGTTAGTTATGATATTATGAAATACAATTACGAGAAATATGTGTAGAGTATGGAAGAGAACGTTAAAAATGTCAAAATGGGCACTAAATTGGCGACTTTTTTACCCCATTACTTTGACAAATAAGTCAAAATAAGATGTGTGTATCTTGAATAATATTCAGTGATTCAGAGATTGGGTAAAATGAAATAAAATTTGCATTGTTGAACCAAAAAAACCTTAAAAAATAATTCAAAACTCCTAATAAATTTAAGTTAATTATAGAGTTAAACAAAAAATATGGAATAATTTAAATAAATTACCAATCGTTATATTAACTTGCTGTAAAATTATTAAAATTTTATAAGTCATCTGTGTAAAAGTTGTCCACCTTAAAAGCCGGCAACGCTCTTGTAACACCTCTGCTGTTACACAGGGCCGTGGGCGTCGGTGATCACTTACCATCAGGTGACCCGACCACTCGTTTGCCTTGTCCTTCCCATAAAAAACAAAAAGAAGAAGAATGGAATATGCCTACAGTATGTATTCTTTTGTCGTTCGTACTATTTTCTATTCTAATAAACGAATATGAAAAAAAACAATCGTACAAATAATTTTTCATAAAATCTTACAAGTCTATCAACAGATTAGTTAAAATGTGCTGTAAAGCGTATGTATGTAATGTAAAGAACTTAATAGCGAAAAACAATACGTTTAATTGTTTCTTTTAAAGCTTTATTACACTAAGAAAACTAATTGTTCAAACTGAAAAAAAATAATTTTAGAAAAACATATAAACCTAGTTCTGATAGAAATAACTCATCACGATCACAGCTCAAGTAATTCCTCGAAAAGGCGGAGAACAGGGAACGGAGTGTCTTAACACAATTCCCAATTTCCCTCTGCCTATCTAAATATGAACAAAATGAATGAAATGAACGGAAAGAACAAAATAAACGAAATTAATGAATGATAAAACGTAAAAGTAAAAAAATATAAGCCTAGTTCTAACATAGATAAGTCATAATAAGGTAAATAATGAGAAGATTTATTTAAGTTTACCAAAAAGAAGAGCAAACCTGCTATATCGATGACCGAGAATATAATATGTATGTATTTGTTGGTCCTGTATTACTTTTAATATCTCCATTGATATTATTTGTAATGTGCATGGAATGTATGAGTCATTTCCTTTCTTTTATTTATTTCATAGCTTCACGCTTTATTCCGCACATGGCAGGATAAGCAGAAAAAACCGCAGGAACCATGGGAACCTCGTACCAAGGAGTTGTAAGACACTCCGTTTCCTGCTTTTCGCCTTTTTAGAGGCATTGCGTGTTGAGGGACGGATCGGAGGGACGCCGCACTTTTTCTAGTCGTCAGACAAAATAGAAATGGTAAAATCCATCTTCCTTGAGTAGGATTGGAACCCACAAACCTTCGCGTTTACAAGCAGACGCTATGTCTCTGTGCCACGATGACCCTCATTTTTTTAATTGGTATGTCTAAAAAAATTAAGAATATTGTAATTGTTATGTAGTAGTAACCTTAGAAAGTATAGTTTTAAAAAGTTCGTTTCATTTCTCTTTGTACATTACCCTTTTCGTACCCTTTTCTATGGACACATTAAAATAACTAAATGAAAGAATAAATTTTTGTTAATATGCCAATTTTTTTTATTATTATCCGGGTAGGCATATGACTCCACTTCACCTGATGGTAAGTGGAAGTGGAGTCCAAACGCGAAGATGACTAGTACTGACAGCAAGAATGAGTTGCACTAGTCACCCTCGCCATGCCGGCCCGCAAGATGCCTCTTCACGCCTCGTTTGAATGCACCCAGAGAGTTCCATTTTTTGGCGGTGCGACAAAGAAAAGAATTGCCAAATTTCTTTGTGCGCGTTGGGATAGATGTCACAGTTAGGCGGTGACAACGCGAGCCAGCACGCGTGGATCTATGAAGGAAAGTGGAAGCAAGGATTAGAGAGAATAATTCCTCAGAGCACTCGCCGTGATACAGTCGATAGAAAACGCTCAGCGCCGCTATTTCTCGACGCAAGCGTAAAGGTTCGAGGGTGTTTGTGACTTTTACGTCGCCAATAATGCGGACCGCACGTCGCTGCAACCGATCCAAGGCTTCCATTAAGTACTTAGCGGAGCCATCCCAGAGATGCGAGCAATATTCAACGCAAGACCACACCTGCGTTTTGTATAACAGGAGCAGTAGTTGTGGCGTGAAGAAACGCCGTACCTTGTTCAGGACCCCAAGTTTCCGTGAGGCTGTTTTGATAACAGCCTCGATATAATCGTCGAAATAACGTCAATACCAAGTACGGCAATTTGGCTTTGTATCACAAGCGTAGTGCCACAGTGGGATGGATCAAGGGAAAATGGTGACTTTGTCGTTGTGAACGCGCATACCTGCGTTTTCTTGGCATTGAATTCGACAAGGTTATTAGAACCCCATTTGGCAATGAGTTCTAAGGCCTTATCGAGATCAACAACAAGTACCTTCCGCTTTTCCTCAGTTTCGGCTCGCCCGGCTACTGCTCGTCCGCGGTAGTCCCCATGCACTGTACTATTATCTGCATAGCAATGTATGTTCCTAAGGGTGAGCATATCATTAATATGCAAAAGAAAGAGTGTGGGGGAAAGCACAGAACCCTGGGGAACCCCAGCATTCACTACATGGAATTTTGAAGCGCAGCCGTCACCTAAAACGCGAAGGCTACGATAGTGTAGGAAGCTGGCAATCCAGGTACAGAGCTGAGCTGACAGACCATATGCCGGAAGTTTAGATAGGAGACTTCTGTGCCAGACTCTGTCGAAAGCCTTAGAGATATCGAGGCTGACAGCCAACGACTCTCCACGCTTGTCACGCTTCTCACCACAGTGATTTATTTCTTTTCTTTAAGAAAAATGATGCCAAGCTTTTCTTACGAACATTTGAGACCCTAGAACATTTTATATATATTTTATAAAATTTGTATAACTCTGAAACCAAGCTTGATTAAAACTAAATCATTTAATAAATAATAAAATACATATATATAAAACAACTTTTTAACGTCAAAATAATAAATATCAAATTGAAATTACCAGAGGAAAATGAACAGTAATTTACCATCTAAAATGAGGCTAGGTACTTGTGACGATATTACCTAAGTACAAATAGGTATATGACCGTTGTAATTAACATTGATTATGTTTTAATCAGTCGAATTTATATGATAACAATCTCTATCCACATATATACATATATTTAAGCATGTGATTAGATAGATGCGTTACATAGTGTCCAAGATGGCGTTTAGGTCGGCTGGTATATTGGTGCTGTGTTTGTTGATTGGCAGCAATGGTGAGTGTTTTTTTTTTATATTTTTGCTTTTGTTTTTTCTCGTTTAAACAAATTCATAACATCTAAGATGCATTATATATATTGAGGACCGTGGCGCAGAGGCGTAAGCGTCTGCCTGTGAACGCGATGGTATAAGGGTTCGATTCCCACTCGAGGAATATGGATTTTTCCATTTCCATTTTGTTTGCTCTGGAAACTAGGCAAAAGCGCGACGTTGAGATCCGCCACTCAACATGCAACGCCTTAAAAAACGGCGGAAATCGGGGACGGAAAAAAGCAGGGACCAAGCAACGAAGTGTCTTAACACTAGGTTCGTATGATTCCTGCAGTTCCCTCTGCCTACCCTGCTGTGTGCGGGATACAGCGTGAAGCTATAAAAAAAATAACGCATTAAATATACTTAATTGTACTGTACTTGGTCATGGTTTTATTAAAAAAAAATTCTCCTTCGTTTTATTAATTGTGTTTCAAGCGTGCCAGTTGAGCACAATTCACTTCAACAACGTCATGTAGAATGGAGAACGCAAAGAAGAATGTACAATAAAAAGGAGCAATTCGATTTATAGGCCTGGTGTTCAATTTTTTTTTTAAAACTTAACTTCACGCTCTATCCCTAGCGGGGTAGTCAGAGAGAACGGAGCTCCAAACGCTGCGGTCCCTGCATACTTCTTTCACCTCGTCCACTATCATTAACCTCTTCATGCATGCTCTCCGGGGAGTCCTCATGCTTTTTACGTGACCTTCCTCCAGTATCTTCGATACTGTGTTTTCGAAAGTCAACCGAGGCCTCCCCTTACCTCTCTTACCACTCACTTTTCCATCGTATATCTTTTTTACCATTCTTTCGTCACTCATTCTTTCGACGTGCCCAAACCACCTGAGCACGTTCGTCTTCATTCTTACTGTGGCATCCTCACTGGTACCTACCATCCTGTGTACCTCTTCGTTGCAGATTTTTTTTAAAGTTTAAAAAAATATATTGACATGTATATTGTGTACATGTTGTAAGTAAATACTTTTTGTAGTTTAGTTTAGTTGTGGGTGAAGGATTTAAAATGGATCTCTTTTAAATATGCATTCTTCTATTGTGTAATAACATCTCTATTTTTACCGTATATTCTCCTTATGTGTTCTCCACTGAACGTGACATTGGCGACGTGAATTGAGCTAAACCGACACGTTTGAAGTGCCCTTAATTAAAAGAAGAAGATAACCAATGCTAGTAAATGTTTAAAAATTTGTGCAAGATAGTTACCTACTATTTTTTTTTGTTTTTTTTTTTATAGCTTCACGCTTTATCCCGCACATGGCAGGGTAGGCAGAGAGAACTGCAGAGACCGTGAAGACATAAAAAAAACAGCAAACGGAAGTGTATGTAATTTGGCTATGTATTTGCTACAGCCGTCCCAGTCGAGGACGATTGGTCGATCTTCTTCGACCATACGGACAGTTCGGCTCGTATCGTCGGAGGACAAGCTGCAGGAAGTACCCCACACATGGTTGCTTTGATCTCAGGACTCATGATCAGGAACCTGGTGTGCGGAGCGTCAATTATTTCTAACAGGCACATCCTGACCGCCGCTCACTGTGTGACATCAGTAACCAATAGCAACGGTGCTCTCAATTCGTAAGTCTTATATGTTTTTTGATTATAAATAAAAATTTAATTTAGAATATTAAACGTTTAATTGATTGCTGGTAAAATAAATATTGATAATTTGCATAATAATAGCCTAAATGCATTTTCGTATATGGGGTCCCATCTAAGATATTGCAATCCAAATGACATAACCCAGTATGTCCCAGTATAACCCAGTCTGGTAACTTGACTTAATATTATTTTTAAATATAACAAGTATTGTATATAATTATAATTCAACACTTTTCACCAAAAAAATTACGTGATAAGATAAAAATTTACAATATCTAGAATAAATTAAATTTTATCACAAATGTAATAAAGCAAGACTATTTTCTTCTTCAACTGCTTTTATTATTACTGAATTTAGTACAAATATTGAAAGCTACAGCACTACTGCTTATGATCCTCTTCTAAATGGTCCCCATCAGAACGGTCAGCCCGATATTTATACTTTCTATCTATACCCGTACGCAATTTACCACGTCCGGTATTGATTTACAAATATCAACAACTGAATTATTTAAATAAATAGCAAAGTAGTTATTTATAGTAACCATATAATGAATAAATACAAGAATTATTATAACAATTTCGAAACTTAAAAATAAACAATATTTTCTTAAAGATAAATAAAAAGTAACAGTCAATACAATGTCTTATTTCAATGTTAAACGAACAATTTACAATTAATTAATGGTCAATCACAATACTTTTTAACATTATAATAAATAATCACAACACAAATAATAACAAGTTTTGACATTTTAAGTAAAACAATTTAAACAGATTAAATATTTTAAACTGTCTGTCACCATGTACCACTGGAAAGTTTTTAAAAAATGATAATATACGCAAGTGATTCGTTTAAATTGTCCGTCGTGGCGCGGAGGCGTAACGTCTGCCTGTAACGCGACGGTCTCTGGGTTCGATTCCCACTCGGGAAAGATGGATTTTACTATTTCCATTTTCTTCGTTCTGGAAACTAGGCAAAGCGCGGCGAAAAAGGCGGAAAGCAGGGACGGAGAAAGAAGGGTCTAAGCATCGGAGTGTCTTAACACTAGGTTCCTATGGTTCCATCTGCCTCTCTACACTGCAATGTTTATTTCGCGATAAAGCGTGAAACTAAAATAAAATCAGAATCTTGCAAATAGATTTCTAATAGGCCGCATCGGCAGTACCACTTGGCGTTCGGGAGGAACTGAAATATCTTTTTCCCATGGTATCAACCATCCAAGTTACCAGCCTCTGCCTGTTTTGAAGAATGACATCGGTTTGCTAGTGACCAGCTCGAACATAGTAATGAGCAACACAGTCGGTATTGTGCCGATAAGTTCCAGCTTCGCTGGAGCCGGCGTCAATACAAGAGTCACTGGATGGGGAGCTACTCGTGTAGGTTGATTTTTTTTACTGTTTTAAAGTGCCAAATTATTTTTATGAATAATTTTTCTATTTAAAAAGAAATGTGAAAAGCTGTAACTTGGTCTTCAAAAACTGTAAATTTTAATATCAAGTCGTATGTTTAAAAGTAATTATAAATTATGTCAGAGGTTTTATGATCCGTTTTAAAATGTGTAGATTATATCAAAAGTCATCAGAATCTGTTATTATTTTATATTGATCTTAGTAAAATAATATTTTTCTTTCTGTATACATTTTTTTAATATTCAAATTTTATATATTTCCAGGCTGGAGGTTCTCTCTCTGCAAACTTATTGCAACATAACGCCCCAATCATCGACGGCGACTTTTGCGTTGTAGAAGTAGCTCGTAAAGCTATAGAGCTGAGATTCTCAAACGTCCCGCCTGTGGATCCAAGTCTTGAAATCTGCACATTCCTCCGTACGGGACAGGGAACTTGCAATGTAAGTATTAGTATAAATAAATAAAATTAATTGAATACCCATACTCTTAAGTAATAAGTTATCAAAAAAAAACCTTTTTCTTAGAATTAGATATATAATTTCAAAATTCATATCAAAATTGAGGACTGTCGTTGCACACAGGTGTAGAATAAGCGCGACGGTTTGTGGGTTCGATTTCCATTCGAGGTAGATGTATTTTTTTCATTTCCGTGCGGTTCCCTCTGCCAGACCTGCTATGTGCGGGATAAAGCGTGAAGCCAAAGAAAAAAATGACAAAATTTTAAACATTGACGTGTTTAAAAATAATTTTTTCATTTTTTTCCTTGGCTGACATCAGCTGACACCAGCTCGTAAGCAAATAATATAGATAATTAATATTAAAAATACAAAAGACAAAGATATCGTAACGACGTTACAACTAAAAAAATAGCTTTCTATATAAATATATATATATATATATATATATATATATATATATATATATATATATATATATATATATATATATATATATATATATATATATATATATATATATATATATATATATATATATATATATATATATATATATATATATATATATATATATATATATATATATATATATATATATATATATATATATAAAGAAAGATATTTTTCTTTATATTTCTATAAATATATATAAATATTTCCCACAGGGTGACTCTGGCAGTGCTCTGACACGTACAGACAACGGGGAACAGGTAGGTATAGTGTCGTGGGGACTCCCCTGCGCTCGCGGCGCCCCGGACATGTTCGTCAGGGTTGGCGCTTACCGGGACTGGATCTTATCAAATATGAATTAATTTATTTATAACGATAGAAAATGTAATAATAAATGAACTTTGTTATGTGAGATTTATTTCTGTTTTGACCTTTTTCTTTAATAACTCTGAATTACTCTGTATCCAGAAACAATGTGATGTGTATATACAATATACTCGCATTTTTATTTATTAATGTAACTACCTCTAGTATGAACACTAAAAACTCAATGTAATTAAATGTAATGTAAAAAATGTCATAGATTTAAAACATTTCACTAAGGGAATGTAAACTTGTGTAGTAATGATTAGCAGTTGTAATAATATGTTAATTTTAATTATATATGCATATAAAATATTGTATTTATAAAGATTAAACAAGTCTAGTAATGTGCAACGGTCAGACAAGCTGAAGACTGAAGAAAACTAATTGTCTAATTTTGTATAAATATAAATCAATCATTAAAAATAAATATGAAATTGTGAAATCCAATTATGAGGAATATGTGTACAGTATGGAGGAGAACGTTAAAAATGTCATAGTGGGCACTAAGTTAACGACTTCTTTACCCCATTACTTTGTCAAATAACTCAAAATAAGATGTGTGTATCTTGAATAATATTCAGTGATTCAGAGATTGTGTAAAATGAAAAAAAAAAAATTAAAAGAGCCAAAAAAAAAACCAGAAATACAAAATAACCAAAAAAGCTGAGTTAATTATGGAATTAAACAAAAAATATGAAATAATTTTAAATAAATTACCAAGCGTTTTATTAACTTGTTGTAAAATTATTAGAATTTTATAAGTTATCTATGTAAAAGAAGATAGGAATCTGCTAACAGAATTTATTCTTTCGTCGTGCGTCGTATGCACTGTTTTCTATTCTATTTTTTTATAGCTTCACGCTTTATCCCGCACGTGGCAGGGTAGGCAGAGGAAACTGCAGTAACCATACGAACCTAGTGTTGAGACACTCCGTTGCTTTAGTACCTGCTTTTTCCGTCCCCGCTTTTCTATTCTATTTGCAAATTATAGTTTAAATTAATAAACAACCAATAGAAATAAAAATCATCGCACGAATTATTTTACGTCATAACATATGATTGCTACAATTCTATCTACAGATTGGTTAAAATGTTCATTTACCAGGACTTAATAGTGAAAAACAATACGTTTGTTTTTATTAAAGCTTTCTTACACACTAAGAAAAATACTTTCCGAAAAATATATTAACCTAATTCTGATAGAAATATCTCACCATAATCGCAATTCAACACGTAATTCCTCGAATATACAGAGATCGGGAAACGAAGTGTCTTAAACAGTGTTAAGACATTCCGGTGCCGATTCTGCGGTTCCGTCTTCCTAAATGAATTTCCTTCCGAAATAAGCGAAATTAATGAAATAAAAGTAATGCATGGATGATAAATTGTGGAGGTAAAAAAATTGTAGGTAAACGTAGTTCCAATAAAGATATGTCATAATAAGAATGAGAAGGTTTATTTATGTTTACCACCAAGAAGAGTAAACCTGCAAAACGAGGACTGATAATATACAGGGTGTATCTGACACGGCGGCCATTATCAAAACTACTTATAGAGGAAAATATTTCGAGGCTATATATGAAAAACTATTTAATAATTATTAATAGTTTAGGTACAGCATCATTTTTTCCATTCCATGATATTTATACAAGCTGTGTAATGCGTGATGTAGTCATCATTAAATACGAATGACGTACTACGAAAATACTATTAAACGTTGTCATTTTGTCACCTTTCATTCAAAAAAAATAACCAAAAGAAAGAGATATATCTCTGTCCCGCTCTGACAGTACAGTGTACGCTCGAGTCATAATTGGCAAATGGCGTTTTATTTTGGATCAATAATTTAATTATTTATTTTGTTTGAAATGTTTTTTTTATTTTTGAAAACTTTACATTTTTTATAATTTTTCCAGGTTTCTAAAGGCTAGTTAATACTATGCTTAAAATTATGGTCGTCATTACAGCCACATTCTGTATATTTGCTGGTTCTGTATTACTTTTAATATCTTCACTGATTATTTATAACGTACGTACGAGTGTGTACGAGTCATTTCCTTTCGTTTATTTTCTTTTATTTTTTCATAGCTTCACGCTTTATTCCGCACATGGCAGAGATAAGCAGAGAGAACTGCAGGAACCGTGGGAAGCTAGTGTTAAGACACTCCATTCCCCGCTTTCCGCCTTTTTCGAGGCAATGCGTGTTGAGTGGCGGAACTCGACGCCGCGCTTTACCTAGTTGCCAGAGCGAAGAAAATGTAAATGGTAAAATTCATCTTCCGCGAGTTAAAATCGAACCCACAAACCTTACAGGCGCTACATCTCTGCGCCACGACGATCCTCAATTTTTTAATTGGAATGTCTAAAAAAATTAAGAATATTGTAATTGTTATGTAGAAGTACACTTAGAAAGTATAGTTTTTAAAAAAATTGTTTCGTTTCTCTTTGTAGACTACCCTTTTCTATGGACACTTAAAAATAAACGAATGAAAGAATGAACTTTTATTAACACCATTTAGAGACATGGCTATTTTTCCGAAAGCTCAGTAAAACTATAAGTTGATTCTAAAATCCTGAAAAAAATTAAAGATGTGATTATGTACAGTAGTCGTCAGCCGAAGCAATCACATACATATCTTTCCGTATCTGACCGTAATCGATCATAATAATTATCTTATTTATATGAAATGATAATAATCTTTTAACAAATATATAAAAACAGACAATTAGATGATTCATTACAGAGTGTCCAAGATGGCGTTTAGGTCGGCTGGTATACTGGTGCTGTGTTTGTTGATTGGAAGCAATGGTGAGCACCTACGTATATAAATTATTGAAGTTATTTTTTTTATATCTTCACGCTTTTTTATCCCGCACTTGGCAGGGTAGGTAGGAAGAACTGCAGGAACCATAGGAACCATAGGAGTGTTAAGACAAAGTCATATTCCTGACACAGTTGTTACTATTTCAGATAAGGTGGTTTTTTATAAAAGCTACATTAGCTTTAAGCTTTAAAATGTTTTGTTAATAAGTAAGTAAGTTAAAAATGTAAAAAAACACTTCTGATAGACATTTTTCGTTATTTTGCTAAAAACATCAGAGTACTGGAAGTGCTCAAAATATTCTATTGTCATCAGACCTGAATATAGACCTGAATTGGGCTCCTTTAACACTCCTCCGTTCGCTCTATCTAACGTACACATGTGATCATCTTAATGATTCTAGGTGGAAAAGTTATAAATAAATAAATAAATAATCACCTTTGTTTGAGATAGCATAAGGACAAACTTATGCGTTCATCCAAATTTTTCAGCGTTTCCGGTAGACGATGACACGTACATTTTCTTCGACCACACGGACAGCTCAACTCGTATCGTCGGAGGGCAGCAGGCGGGTATCACTCCTCACATGGTCGCCCTTACTACGGGGGTTTTGGTCAGAAACCTGCTTTGCGGTGCTTCAATTATTTCCAACAGACATATTTTGACTGCCGCTCATTGTCTAACCTCGGTGCTGAGCAGCAACGGAGATGTGGCCTCGTGAGTGTAATTATTTCCTGTACTCTATCATTCATTTCTCTATACATTTTAAATATCCCTTATGTAACAACGCAACAAGTTGTATAAAGCATATAAGAATATAGATGTACCGTGATAACGCGTGTTCACAAGAGACGCGGGTTGAAATTTTTATATGTTTTCTTAAGCATTTTTTATATCCTTAGTGTCAATTAACACTTTAATAATTATAAAAATATTAATTTACATTTAGAAAACGTGAACTTCTGTTCTTTCTAGTTTACGTTGAGCGTACACACACACATGCACACGCACACACACACATACGCTGAAATTGCATGAAATCTTTCTCCCCTAAAGAACAACAAATAAACAGATATCAACGCTGTATTATTTACGCAGTTACGCATTCAAGTAAGGAAGAGCTTTAATGATAAAGAAGATATGAAATGATAATAAGTAAAGTTAGATGAGCATTTGATTTATATCGATTTCTTCAATGACACTTATCGATCGTCATAAAAATAATATTATATATATATATATATATATATATATATATATATATATATATATATATATATATATATATATATATATATATATATATATATATATATATATATATATATATATATATATA
Source organism: Dione vanillae (assembly GCA_037178615.1). Classification (NCBI taxonomy): domain Eukaryota; kingdom Metazoa; phylum Arthropoda; class Insecta; order Lepidoptera; family Nymphalidae; genus Dione; species Dione vanillae. The sequence continues at coordinate 151,685 of JAZFAU010000079.1, forward strand.
TATATATATATATATATATATATATATATATATATATATATATATATATATATATATATATATATATATATATATATATATATATATATGTATGTATGTAGAATTTTATTTGGTTTGTTTACTATAGCTTTGTAAATAGTATTGGGTTGAGATAAAATAAACCACCGGAGCTCTATAAATATCTAAGAGTTGCCAAAACGCGTATACCGGGAATTACGGGACTAGATTTTTACCACACTTTCAAAACATAGAAGTGTTCCAGAGCTCGAGTCAAAACTTCAATTCCATAAACAATTTATGATAGGAGCACAATCAAGTAAAGTAGGGTTAGGATCAAAGAGGGAAATTTAAGATACAGACATATAAAATCTTGTATTTGGCAAGACTAGAATGATAAGTTTAAGGCGAACGCAATGGACCTAGAAATGCAAAACGAATGGCTAACTATAGGGGAAATGTCATGTCACGATTGGTCTCCAGCACTACTAATAATTTTATTAATAATTTTATCTATATGCGTTCCAAATGACTCTTCCAGATTAAAGTAATTTAGTAAGTTGGGTAAAGCTACAGATAAATCTTGCTACATCTGTAAAGAGGCAATGGGGACAGCTAAACATAAGCTGGTGGGGTGTAGGGTACTCTGAGATAGTGGTCGGTACTCGCGGCGCCACGATAAAGTACTAGATACCTAATAGATGTTGTGAAAGATTTTTATTAAAAAAACTCACATCCGCCTTTCTCAATATAAGATCCAACTCTAGATTGGAAGTTGGACATGTATGAGAAACAGTATAGAAACTATGAAGATGCTGGAAGCATAAAACGCATACTTGTAAATTTTACAGTTCCGTAGAACACAAATATCCCGAAAAGTCATCATCTAAAACTTAAAAAGTATTTCGATCTTACCAACGAACTGTCCAGGAATAGGTTGAAGTAAAGCGAGGAGTATAACAGCGAAATCTCTCTATATTTTACTAAAACATCTCGATCTTTCTAGAATAATTACAAAATAATATCTAGAACACACTTCGAAGGCGCTTTGAGGAGCTCAGACAATGAAGATGAACGTTAATGCTACTTAATGGGCGCGTTCTCCGACGCCGCATTAAGTTCCGCCACTCAACACGCAATGCCTCGAAAATGGCGAAAAATAAAGAACGGAGTGTATTAACCTTAGGTTCCCATCAAGCATGCGATTCCCTCTACCCACACTGCCATGTGCGAGATAAAGCATGACGCTATAAACTTACTTATATAGATACAAAATATATTTATTTTACATTTTGTGTACAGATCCTTACGAGGTACCGTCGGCAGTATCCGTTGGAGCTCAGGAGGTAGTCAGATCACCTTCTCTCGGGGAGTCAACCACCCCGACTATAGGCCTTTACCCGTATTGAAGAATGACATCGGCATGTTAGTGACCAGTTCAAATATAGTAATGGGCAGTTCTGTCAGTATTGTCCCACTGAGTTTTGACTTTATCGGTGCTGGAGTAAATACTAGAGTCACTGGATGGGGAGCTACTCGTGTAAGTTAAAACTTATTTTTTTTCTAGTTTCTTGCTTTATTCCGCACATGGCAGGGTAGGCAAAGGAAATGCAGGAACCATATGAACCTAGTGTTAAGACACTCCGTTGCTTAGTCCCTGCTTTCTTCGTCCCCGCTTTCCGCCTTTTTCGAGACATTGCGTGTTGAGTGGCGGAACTCAACGCCGCACTTTGCCTAGTTTCCAGAGCGAAGAAAATGGATCCATCTTCTCCGTGTGGGAATCGAACCCTCAAACCGTCGCGTTTACAGGCAGACACGACGGTCCTCAAAAAATCTAATTAGTTGTAGTATTTAAAGGAGAAAAATATATGGAATTTATACATCCAATTTTTATTTATAAATTTTATCACTCTCAAATTTTATATAAAACAATTCAACCGGATTATCGTGTATATAATTTTTTTTGGAAACCCGATGTTTCGTACTTTGCAGTAGTCCGTGGTCGCGGATAGACTGGGGCAGCATTTGTCTGTCATTTAACATTTATTTAATTATAATATACAACTACCGCCAACTATTTCACCGCTTTCTGCCTTTTTCGAGGCATTGCGTGTGGAGTGGCCGAACTCAACGCCGCGCTTTGCCTAGTTTGCCAGAGCGAAGAAAATGGAAATAGAAAAATCCATCTTTTCCGACTGGGGATCGAACCCAGAAACCGTCACGTTACAGGCAGACGTTGCGCCTCTGTGCCACGACATACTAATATTACTTTTATTCATTAATGATTACCAATATTTTAATGTTAAATTTGTAAAATTTCAGACCGGAGGATCTATTTCTTCATTTTTACTACAACACAACGCCCAAGTCATCGACGGCAACCGTTGTATTGCAGACGTGGCTCGTAGGGCGGCAGATTTGGATAGAATCGTCCCTCCGGTCGATCCTAATGTAGAAATCTGCACCTTCCTAGCTTCGGGACGGGGAACTTGCAACGTGATTATTAGTTACTATTGGTATTTAGGAAAAGTGGCAAAGCGTCGATCATAAACGCGACGGTTGAGGGTTCCATTTCCACTTAGGAGAATGATCCTTCATTCCTTTCTCCTGACATGATATATGGGATGAGTACATATACATATATATAATATATATGTGGATGTACTTGCAACCTTCATTTAAAGCATAGTATTAACTAGCCTTTATAAACTTGCTAAAATTACAAAACTAATAATATTTTCAAAAGTATTTTTTTTCCAAATAAAACAAATCATTAAATTTTTGTCCAAATTTAAAACGCCATTTATCTGGTATGTCGCATATATGTGTATTAGTAGATACATTTATATTTATACATTATTTAAATATATTTACAGGGTGACTCTGGCAGTGCTCTCACGCGTACTGATACAGGCGCGCAAATAGGTATCGTGTCTTGGGGAATTCCCTGCGCTCGGGGCGCCCCTGACATGTTTGTCAGACTGAGCGCCTTCCGTGATTGGGTCCAGTCAAATATTAACTAAATGATTAACAATGGTGGAAAATAAAAAAAAATTATTGATATTTGTAATTTATTTTTCTTTTTAGTATCCTTTTTTAATTATGTTGATTGAGTGAATGGATTTAGACAATTTCTCTTAGACAATTTCTATGCTTGTGTTTTAAATTGAAGTATTTCTTGATACACAAAATAAAGCTTGGAATCTGCATCACCGATGACATGTCTCTAGGTAAGAAGATGTAAGACGAATAAAATTTAAAAAATAAACTATAAAGTTGTATTGAATGAGTATTTGCAACAGAATCACGTAGTTTTTTGACAAATTACATAGATTTCGTAATTTATCGTCCAATTAAGTTTTAAAATTATTTTCATATTTTACTTACTTAGACGATCATAGCTACAAAACTTAATATATTGTGTAAAAATACTCTCAGTGGTGGACTTACCTAGAATTTTTTTGTTCATAATGAAAATAGTAGAGGAGGGAGAAGAAGCTTTTAAATAAAATTACTAAACAAGTCAAGTAAGTCAGATAGCATCTGTGTCACTTGGTGTATCATAAAAAAGCTAAAAGCTCTTTAAAACTAATTGAATTCTCACGTACTGTCCAATACGCACTTCTTTTATTTGAATTGAGATATTGCGACACATGCGACACTTGCACGTGTATTTTAAATCAAAATTACGATATCGTATCCACCTAGACCTGGTTTTGGACATGCCTTATATGATAACATGCTACTATATATAATTGCTGCTATATACTAAGTATAACTAGCTTAGTATACGCTGTTTTACTTGAATAATTTTCATATGGATAGATTTCTACGCTAAAAAAATTGTAAAAACAACATAATTTGAGTGATATATGTTTTTCTTCTATTTATTAATGGCGTTTCGAGTGTGCCAGTTTGAGAACATTTCACTTTGCCAATGTTATGTTGAATGGAGAACACACATAGAAGAAAGTACGATAAAACTGAGATAAAATTATAAATTAAAAAAGAAATGCGATTATTAATGTTATATGTTACCCATTCTTTACTTTCTACCGATATTAGAGACTTTTGCTGAACACTTATCTGACAAAAACAAAGCCATCGAGCAAAATTGTATAATAATATTAAGTAATCTTTAAAGAAGAATATTAGTAACTTTTGTAACTCGTATAGTAGTTTTCGATGAGGAAATTCATTCATCATTTCGAAGAGGATTGGATGCGGAGCTTGAAGAGTGGTCACTTTGTCGACTTCTCTTTGCGGAGACTTACAATCTCCTGTAAAATTTGTAGTTTCTCTTTTATTAAATAAAAAATGTATAGTGTTAAAAAAAAGTAATTCATTTGTAGTCATCGAGGTAGAAGAGAAGAGAAGAGAGAATGTCTGACATGGCTCAGGAAAGAAAATAATCTTCACTTCAGTTTATATCTTCGTCACCTCTCGTAGAACAAAGCACAGTGTTCAATTATGTCACTGAGGCAGAAAATGTGTAGCATTATAAATATTGACAATAAATAATGAGAAAAAACTGCTTAGTATTTCATGGATTCATCGTGCGGATGCCGGGCCCCTTTAAAATGCATTAACGCTCACCATCACTGTCTGAGCTCCTCCTACTACTGCTGCTAATGTCACCTTTGAAGTACGTTCTAGAATTATATTAGTAATAGTTCTAGACAGGCCGAGATCTTTTAGCAAGCTTTAGAGAGATTTCGCTCCTACTTCAACCACATATGAATTCACTCTAAAGCTATTCCTGGTTAGTTCGTTCATAAACTCGAAATATTTGCTTGAAGTTATGACTTTTAGGGATATTTGTCTCCCACGGAACTGTAAGTTCTATCAATTCTACGCGTTTTAAAGTTAGCCACTCGGTCATTTCTAAACCCAATTGCGTGCATATCATTCTGGTCTTGCCGAATAAAACATTTTATTATGTCCATGTCTTAAACTTTTCTTTTTGATCCTAACCCTACTCTATTTGATTGTGTTTCTATCATAAATTGTTTATAGAACTGAAATCTTGACTCGAGCTCTGGGACACTTCTGTCGTTTGGAAGCGAGGTAACAATATCATCTCGTTATTTTCCCAGAATATGCGGTTTGGCAACTCTTAGATGTTTATAGAGCTCCGATGGTTTCTTTAATCTCAACCCAAAATTATTTTTTTCCCCAAATAAGGTTGAGGTGTCTGCCGAAGGCGCTAGCCCAAGCCAAAACTTCAGTATCTTTATGACGCTTGCATCTAACTTAGCCAAGAGGATTTTATTTAAATCATATATGAGGAAAGGCCAATTCACACGTGACGTTAGGAAATTGTCGTAAATCCAAGCTTTTTTGACATTACTTATAGGTTGATGGTCTGCGTTTTCAAGATTCGTCAAAAAGCTGTCGACTAGTACACCGAAAGATGGACAACGCTTATAATCTATTTACTTGCCGAGAAATTTAAAAGGTATCGCTTCGAAAACTATAGAATTGCTTTTACCGCCTCTTTTAAGTTCCGGATCGTATGAGGTTTATTTAGTGTTTCGTCTTCCCAGACATACGCAGTAACTCTTACTAGGTTTTGTCCTCGTTCCCTTCGTCCACGCACAAACTTCATCTACTTCATCCAATAGCAGCTGGCTTTGCTTTGGATTTCTAGTTAGTATCGCGAGATCGTCCGCAAAAGCAAGAATGTATTCTGTGTACTTATTGTTGAGCTTAAACCCCATTTTTTGTCATCTTTAAATAAATTATCTATTAAAATATTTATGACGATATTAAATATTATTGGAGATACAACAACCCTGAAAAAGACCTACTCTATTGATTAAAGGTTTTGTTGAATTGCCGTCTTTTGAGTTTATAATGAATTTTAAATTTGAATAGTATGACGCGGTATGAGTATATACAAACAACACTTTTATGTAAAATTTAGTTATAATTAGTTAATTAGTTAAGTTAACGTGACAATCAATCATAGTTATCACAGATAACTATAAAACTTTAAACTGGTAATTTCATATAAAATCGAGAGAAATAGTTATGCATATATATTTAAATATGACGTTTGTTGGGTTATTGGTTGTAGGCCTATTTGTTGGAAGTTATGGTGAGTTTATTTTTTGTTATATTATTTTTAGATTGATAAAACATTTTTTTTTTAATTATGACGTTGAATCAAATACGATCTAAAAAGACTAAGAATTTTATCATAGTTAATATTTAGCACAAAATTGTAGATATTTAAATTATGTTAAATGTATAATATTTATTGAAATATTATTTTTTTTTTTAAATAGACTCTACAACAACAAGATTATTGTTGCAAATTATGTTATTACTATAAATTATACAATGTGTAGTCACAGAGGAAGTTTCAACAGTAACTTTATTATGTTTTATTTAAATATTAAAAATAGCATCTCAACAAATTACCTAACTACAGATATACAATGTTTACCTGAAAACTTAAGGTATAGCAAATTCGATGTGAAGCATAGTAGTAGCTCGTCTAATGACGATTTAATTAATTTGGTATAACTGAAGGCATTGCATTCATTTTACTTGTTATATCGACACATCTCAGAATAGAAGCTTTTGATATCTACTAATTTACTCTTATTAAACAGCACAGCTGTGCTATGTTCTTTTAACACAAGTAACCCAATTTTAAAGTTACTCTTATTTTAAGCTAGAACCGTTTGATTATATTTTTAAAAATGAATCCATTTCATTTCCCCGGAACTGGTGGACGGAACGGATTTGAAAAGACAAAGTGTCACGTGGAATTCCACCACTCTACACCTTATTTCTCGAATATAAGTGGCAACTTAGGTAGTATTCCGATACTAATTTCTGCCTAATCTCTCTTCACATTTATATATATTTCTGGATAAAACGTAAAACTGTTAAAAAGTTAATATTGCATCAATCGTGATTTATCATTACTTAGCATCATTTATATTACATTAAGACCCTCTTCTATCACGTGTCGATATCGTTGCCTTGTTCCAAATAATCACGGTAATGCTTAATATAATCTACTAAGTCCACGGATTAGGAATTAATTGATTATTAGTACAATATGTTTCGAGATTCTAATGCGATTGAAGGAGTAAATCTTTTACGCAATTGATTAAAACCTTCATATCTGCTTGCGTTATTTATTGTATAGGTCAGATATGTCATCAAAGAAGTATTGATAATTTGAATGCATAGGATTCATTATAATTTATAGAATTAATACCTAACAATACTCAGTGAGATTATATATTTTTTTAATGTCTTCACACCTTATCCTGCACATAGCAAGGTAGGCAGAGGAACCATAGAAAACTAGTGTTAAGACACTCAGACAGATTGCTTAGTCCCTGCTTACCGCCTTTTCGTTTCATTGCGTTTTGCTTGGCAGAACTGAACGCCGCGCTTGGCCTAGTTTCCAGAGCGAAGAAAAATCCATGTTCCCCTCGATCGAACGGGAATCAAACCCACAAACCCTCCCGTTTACAGATAGATGCTACACCTCTGCGCCACGACGGGTGAATGAATACCATTATCATTTATAGAATTAATATCTGAGAAAAACAATGCACACAGTGAGATTGAATATTGTATTATATATATCTTATATTGTGATAAAAAAACCAATTTAACAGTTTCTCCATAAACTTGTCAGCCTTCCCATCTCAAGAACACGTCTCCCTCTTCGACCACACGGATCCCAATGCTCGTATTGTCGGAGGTACAGTAGCGGGCGCTGTACCTCACATGGTGGCCCTCACTAACGGTATATTCATCAGGAGTTTGATGTGTGGAGGTTCATTGATAACGAACCGACATGTCTTGACTGCAGCTCATTGTATCGTTCCTGTTTCTATAGGAAGTGGCTTGCTGTCGTAAGTATGAAACTAGTTTTTTTATGTTAGCATGACATTGTAATATACTTAGTTGTAATTTTATGGTTTATTTTCCATTTTATTTTATTATAAACATCCTGTATAAGTAGGGTGTCGATGTACTCGCGATCTTAAATTAAAACATAATTTTAACTGATGTTTATAAATTTGGTAAAATTATAAAACAAGAATAGTTTCAAAAATAAAAAAAAATCTAACAAAATAAAATTTGTCTTCTTCTTCTTCTTCTCTTTATTTATGGCTTTTCGAACGCCATTTGTCAAGGACCTAAATAACGCCATTTGCGTCAAATGTCACTCTCCTGTCGAAGCGAGAAAGAGATATATCTCTTTCTCTTTTGGTTATTTTTTGAATAGAAGGTGACATATTGTAACGTTTAATAGTATTTTTTGTAGTACGAGATCGATATGTCATTCGTATTTAATCATAACGTAGCACGTATATAAAACCATGAAATGGGAAAAATGTTCCTGTGCTTAAACATATGATAATTCTAGACTTTTTTGTAGAGAGCCTTAAAATATTTTACCCTATTGATAGTTTCGACAAAGGTTGCGCTGTCATATACACCTGTATATTCTTGTAAATATAGTCAAAATATTTGTTAATTCTTATAAATAATTCTAAAATATGGCTGTGTGTGTATGTGTATGTAAAAGTAAAATTAAAAAAGCCCTAAACCTTTGTTTTGTCCCTTTAACAATAAAATAATTTATTTCTATTGCATAGATCATTCCGAGGCGTCGTTGGGACTAATCGTTGGAGCTCAGGTGGCATCCAGATAATATTCTCTCGTGGCATTGTACACTCGAGCTATAGGCCTATCCCAATTTTGAAAAACGACATTGGCATTTTAGAGGCGAGCACCGCCATCAGTCTGAGCGATACCATCGGTGTCGTCGGTTTAAGTAACGACTGGGTAGGAGGTGCGGTCGCCACTACTGTCAACGGTTGGGGACGGACTCGTGTTAGTTATTACTAAAGATTTTTCAGTATATTATATTACCTTTAATTAAGTAATTAATTTTTGATCAAGTTTTATTGTTTTCGAAATGTTTTTTAGACTTAAGAGTTTAGAATTTTTTATTTGCAAAATTTGCTACGTGGTAGTGGAGAAGCTTTTTTTATAGTTGTATAATACATACGATATTGTAAAATAGAGAAAGTAAGAACAAATATGAAAGTTGATTCATGAGCGGCTGCTAAGGTCGCTGGTCGTTTAAGCTGGACTTCCTCTGAACAAAAGGGCTCCACCCAGCTTGACTGACCACCCTGCAACATAGCTCGTCCCCCCACTCGATGCCGCATTTCCTTCCCTTGTTGCAAAGGGACTCAACCAAGGGCCCAGGCCCAACCAAATGACGCGCCCATAGTCATGGGCGCCGAGACAAACCATGGCCAGAGGGCAATGCCCTGATGCTGTTTCCCCTCTCCCCCCACGGGGATCTGAGAGAGAAGAAATCAACGACGACGAAATATGAAAGAAAGATGAATGCTATGGAGAAGCGATCTCTTCGAAGGATAGTCAGAGTTAGCTTAGCTGACCGAATACCGTATTCCGTAAAAAATATATACGATGCAAAAGTGAGTGGTAAGAGAGGTAAGGGGAGACTTCGATTGACTTTCGAAAACACAGTATCGAAGATATTGGAGGAAGGTCACGTAAAAAGCATGAGGACTCTCCGGAGAGAATGTGTGAAGAGGTTAATGACAGTGGACGAGGCGAAAGAGGTATGCAGGGACCGCTCCGTTCTCTCTGACTACACCGCTAGGGATAGAGCGTGAAGCTATGTATGTATGTAAGAACAAATATGCTTTATATTTAAGGATTCAAAGAATATTAAAGAATATTAGAAACATTATATATTCGTATTATATTTAAAGCTTTTTACCAGAGGTTTCGTCCACATGGCAAATAACATAGAGTTATGAGATTTGTGGAAGAATGAATGAAAGAAGTCATGATGTATTCAGAGGTAATTTTGACTTCAGATAAAGATCTTGAAAATGCATCGAAACGACACTCAAACAGTATTCTATAAGAAAATAATTTTTCCATTTAACATAAAAACACCAACTACTATAATTTAAGCAGATTATATAGTATTATTAACAATATTTTTAAATTACCTCCAGGCTGGAGGATCGATAGCAGCAAGTTTAATGCAACTAGATGCTCAAACAGTCGACGGAGACACCTGCGCACGACAAGTGGCTGAACGAGTGGCCCAGCTCAGCATAAGAGGGGCTCCAGTTGTGGACCCTGCTCTGGAGATCTGCACATTCCATTCTGCTGGACGTGGAACTTGTAATGTAAGTATTAGTTAATAAGTAGTAATTAATGGTTAGACATTAGTCTTACAAGTAGACAGTGATTTTCAGTACACTCTATGGTTATAACAATATTTTAAAGAATAAGCACTGTAATTTATACAAAAAATTGAAAATGACTCCTTAGGTTTAAATTGAATTAAATTTAAATTTAAATTCAACATCATGGCTGCACTATTTCCTGTTAAGTGGTTGTCATGAGACCTAAATAAGATTACGAACTTATTATAGAATGGCTGATTTTTGTAACTCTTGAAATCATTTAATCAAATCTGCTATAATTATATAAAAAATTGTAGATTTGGAATAATTAACATTTTTTTCTGTCACTAGTTTGTTCATAAGAAGTTCGTGAAACTAATGTCAGTTACGGCACTATATTTGGGCACAAAAGTCTGATACCATTGTTGAATGATTGGTTTCAAACGTTCCAAATTGGTATACAAACTTTCGAGAGTAGCTTTCGCTAGTTATTTAAATATAATGATTCTATTTAATTCATTCGTTCAATAATTAAGTATAGTCAGATGCTGTCCCTAAGATGTCACAGTGTTCATGACAAAATATACAAGGATATTTCTTTTTTTACTTTTACTCGCAGGGTGATTCCGGTAGCGCTTTACTTCGACAAGACAGCTATCAACAAATTGGAATCGTATCTTGGGGCATCCCCTGCGCTAACTCAGCTCCCGATATGTTCACTAGAGTCAGTGCTCATCTAAACTGGATCGAACAAATTACATTGTAAACTTGTATTATTAGTAATAAAAACATTTTATATAGAAATTATAAAATTTGAAAATTCATAGTATTTTGTTTAGTACTTCTTGCATAACCCTCACAACATATTCAAGAGATATAAATACATAATAAAATTCTTCAAATTACTTCATTATTGCACTTAAACATCTTGATATTTAAATTAAAAAACGTCATAAGACAAAGCTTTCTATTCTATTCTTGACTACATTGATATGAATGTGTGGATTAAAGTAATGATCGCCACTTGAGAAAAAAATAGTAATAGAAAAATTAAAAGACCACTTGGTCAGTTTTTTACCGGGTCTGCTCAGCAGAAATGTCTTCTGATCCTGATCTTGATCCGGCGGTAACTTCTAATAGGACCCACTTATAGAATAATTTGATTTGAATTTCAATCTTGGATAGTGTCCGACCATGTCTTGTACTTTTTATACTTGCACGTACTTAGACCGGAAGTCATTAAAATATATTAAGAGATATAGCAAAATAAACAAACAACATGGAAATTTGTCGATTTAAATGTTACAAATTCTCTGTTACAAATTATACGAGCGCGATCACTACATTTTATCAAAAAAGATTGGCCACCACGTCACTCCATAGTTGTAGGACAAAAAAATATTAAATTTGATCCTTTGGTTGAGCCAGATAAAATCATTTTACCCGCATTGCACACCAAATTAGGATTTATAAAAAATTTCGTTAAAACATTAAGCAAAGATGGTTCTGTATTCCAGTTTCTCAAGCAAAAACTCCCATAACTTCACTCACCCTCTTTTCGACCGTCACATCACAAAGAACGACATTGGTATTATTGTAACTATTTCTGATGTAGCTCTAAGCAGTAACGTTAGGTTGGTCAACTTGAACTACGACTTTTTTGGTGCGGGAGTGCCGACTACCGTTACTGGATGGAGAAGGATCGCGGTAAGCTGTGAAACATTCTATATGTATTTTTTATTTATTTTCAAACTTCAGTTCTTACAAAAATAGATAATGACTACAATAGAGCTGAGTCGCAGACTGCAGTTACTAACGCCTTCCTTACAAGCACGGCACACCTGTGTACTTAAGTTAAATCAAATTTCAAAAGTACAAAATACATATAAGATTATTAAAATATTTAAACAAATTACAAAACCTTTTTACAAAAAATCGCAGATAAGGTAGGTGTTTCGTACAAAAGTATACATTATACTCTTGTACGAAAAAGACCTACTGGAGAAAATCAAGACCGGAAGAGATCTGGACGTCCCAAATTTACAATTAAGCAGGAAGATAACTTCGTTGTGACGTTATCAAAACGAAATCGACGTTTAACTGCACCTCAAATTGCCGCTACTTTAAATGAAATCAGAGAAATGTCAGTTTCCATAACAACTGTAAAAAGACTTTTGCTATCTGCTGGTTTAAGAGGATGTGTAGCAGAGAGAAAGCCCAGATTGACTCGTGTTGTAAAAAGTGTTTAGTAAAAAGTCCTTTGGACAGATGAGTCCAAATTTCAAATTTTTGGATCTAATAAACGAGTTTTTGTGCGCCGATCAAAAGAGGAGCGGTCATTAGAAACGTGTATTGTGCAGACTGTTAATCACGGCGGTGGTAATGTGATAGTTTGAGGATGCTTTTGCAATAATAAACCCTGTCATCTGTTCAAAATCACCGGGAAACTGATAAAGAAGTCTATCTGAAAATACTTAAAGAAAATGTCATTCCCTCTGGAATTAATGTCATCGGTCGTAATTTTATTTTTCAACAAGATAATGACCCAAAGCATTCATCCAAATGATGTCAGGGGATTATAGAGCAAATACGATGTAAAAAAGTTTTGCAAATTATGAATCGCCAGATTTGTCTCCGATTGAATTAGTATGGGATGAACTTGATAGAAAAGTGAAAAACCGGTGTCCATCGAGCTCAGCACAGTTGTGGGAATATTTACAGAGCGAATGGAAGTCACTGGACTCCGAATACTTCAATAAATTAATCAAAAGAATTTGAAAAATTTGTGAACAAGTAATAAAGAGCAAGGGTGGCCATTTTGACAAAGCTAAAATTTAAAGAAGAGTGTTAACTTTTGGTCTTAATTATCCTAAGTATATTTAACTGTGTGTGTGTGTACGTGGGCGTAATTATTGCTCGTGTTTTGGGTACTGTGATATGGGATATTGTTATGTGATATGTTGTACACACAACTTGAATTAACCTTATTACCATATTGGCGATTTGAGGAGCTAAGTGACGGCAATTTTAACATGCTTTACCGTTTTGAATTGGTTATTTAAAACTATACGTAGTTTAATTAAACTGAAATTTACACTTCTTCATCCATCGTGTAACCATCGACTTTTTTATTTATTTTATTACTAATTATTAACAAATTAGGACAGTGTTATGGTTTCTGTTAAATAAGCTGATTAAATAATGCAAGTATGCACATATTTCCAGCAAGGTAGACACCTTTCTAGTAATTGTTGAGACTTGACGCATAAACTATCGACGGAGATTTTTTGTGTGTCTGAGTGGCAACCAGCTCCATTGAGGTGGAAAGGATCAATAAACCTCCTGTAATCCAGAAGTTGAACTCTATACTTACCACTCTGCTGGGACAATGTACCTGCAATGTAATTGTCGTTTGGTCAAATGTTATCTATTGTATATGAGATTAGAAGGCTGAGTGTTAGTCACTATGTTATTGCTTCTTGGGCTTTTTAGTATCAAATTTTAGTATCATATACTTAAGGTTGCGTCTATTTAACAACTTGAACCCGCCAGTAGGTTTAATAAATGGGTCACTCTGGCAGTGCTCGGTGAACAGAGACAATATAGCAAATAGGTAGTTGTGTCTTGGGGATCCCCTGCGCCCACTGCTGGTTTGTGTGCCACACGTGATTGGCTGAGGAACATCTTCGCTGAAATATGATGGTACTTGAAAAGTGAAATTTATGCCAAAAATATTTTGATTGAAATTGATATGGTAATAACTTTTACTCTTGAGAAAGCTAGGTACTTATATTACTATTGTGGTTTGGTTTAGACAACATCACTTATTTAAATTATTATATAAAGAAATTGATTATGACCGAGCTGTTTTTGGTTTTTTTTAACCTGACATACTTGTTTTTTATATATTTTTTTAGTATAATGTATTGTGAATATTTTCTATTTTTAATAAGATATATTTCTCAACCACTACACCACAGTAAAGTAAGTTTAGGTTAGCTATTTATGCAACTGAGGATGATTCTTCTCTGTATATTGCTTCAACACTACCGCACAAAAACGAAGTGGTAACGAAACAAATTTTACCCACTACCCCCCCCCCCCTATTTTCTTTCTCACCCGTTTTTTTCCGAATTTCCTAAAATTCCCTTGTTGCGTATTTCTATTTCTAATCAAAAAGCAATATGAACTTTAATCGAATTAGCTTTTTTGTTTTTAAAACACAAGAGTTTAATACCTAAACTCGAGTACAACGCCGTCACATTTCAAAATAGCAGATCACTGAATAGTAATTGTAATAATAAATTGATTAAACGACGCGATTTATAGAAATGGAAAGACATACAATTATATATCAACATAAATAATAAAATAAATCACGGGAAATGTCATTGTTTATTCTCGTACGAACTTAATTCAAAGACCCATTTACGTACATTAGGTCCCTTTATTTATTTAACAGCTAACATTTTGTTTCAATATTCTAAAATATATCCCAAGAACTTTAACATTACAAATGCTTTTTTCTGATTTGAATACTTAAATTAATTCATATTACATACTTTCATAAAACAAAATCATAAAATGTGTATTGACTAGCGCCCAAGTCCACTTACTTACAAATAACAATACCTTAATAATATCTTTATAAATCTAAATAGAACAGAACGGGAAACTGTAAAAAAATCTATTGGCATGATTCATAAATTGTTACCTCATTTCCACTCAAACTACTTCCATCACGTGCCGATAATGTTGCCCTTTCCCAAAATCAAGTATACTTGAAATAATGTTACTAAGTCTAACAGATTACGAATTAATTGGGTAGTAGTATATTAGTATAATATATTTCCCGATTATGATGCGCTTGAACTGTTGTACGTAGGATTTCGTTTACGTTTTAAAAAAAAGATTTTATTTTAATTACACACCGTTCATTTATTAGAAATAAAAGGACTGTAGAAATCTTTAGGCAATTATTAAAATAGAAAGGACTAGATATCTTAGGCAACCTTTCTTTACGAAATAGAAAACAGAGACTGACTGAAGAAGATAATAAATACTCAGGATATGATCTAGCTGACGCGATAGCGTCGTTTTTAGGGAGAGGCAATTAAATACAGGATTCGCGTATAAACACCTCCCCCCTTTAAAGAATAAACTTTATCGTAGGAAGTTTTATGTACTATAGGAAAGATAAAAGAATTAACATTGATTCTAAGTTTAGCAGGAGAGACTGGTTTAGGATTAATGTCTGTCTGTTTAATCACTTTGTCCGTTGAATGTGGACATAGAATAGATGAATCCGAAGGAGATGCGTCCGGGTAAGAAGGGTGCTGCCAATTTATACAATTTTAAAATAAAATCTAAACATATATCACCAATAATAGTAATTATAATAAAAATAGTTAAAACTGAATATGAGCCCCATATTTATTTATATCTGGGTCTTTATTATTTTATCAAGATTCTTTTCGACGATTTTATGATTTGATGTAGTTTGTTCAATAGTTCCATAATCTAAAGTATTTAATTAATATGTGGCACATTACTTATGCTTTTCTTATCTTATTTATATTACACATTCATCAGTTATCAAGTTAAAATTAGAAAACTTGACACTGGTGAAGTACTATTTAAAATATTATTATATCGATACAATTTTGTGTTCTTACAATACGCCTTACAATATTTTTTAGGTAAATAAGTACACCGATGCCATGAATGTTTTCTTTCTTCTACCAAGCTTGGAGTTGATACAGTCTATGGACAGTGTTTAACTGAATGAATTGTATAAGATCCTTGTTATTGTTAGGGCTTTTCCAACGTCATGCACCTTTTTTTTTGTTTTGCCCCCCCCAAAAGGAAAAAAAAAAAATTTTTTTTTTTTTTTCCCGTTTTTACACTGCACTGGCAAGTTTTTGATCCACTTTTGACAATATTCCCATTCACAAGACGGGTTGGCGTTTACCGACAAACGTTCTATATAGCATATATAATCTTGATAGTTCCCGTTTCCTGCTATTTCGAGAGAGTCGATACTTTGTGTACTGGCAATTTTTCCTTGGGGAAGAGCAATATATTTGCTATGGGTAATACGATAGGAGAATTACCCTACACCTAGTTCAAGACTACGGGTAAAGTCTATAGTTGTCAGCAGCTCTTGAAATACTTATTGGTTAATACTGAAGGATGAAGAATCTTCATCCTACACAATAATAGCAGTAATTAAATCATCTTAACTGCAAGATAGAGTAAGATGGAAGACTCTAAATTATTTAATTAGAATTAATTTTCTGAGTTAAAATTAGTTTGTTTTGTACAACTGAGACGTTTGTTCATAGATGCAGAGAGCTTGTCAACAGCACATTCAATTAAACTTTCTTCATTAATTTTTCAATTTATGTAGAGAATACTTATAATATGAAATTACATATGATGTAACTAGAAGTATTTTCCTTTCATTAATGAAGCTAGTTTTTTATTATTATTCTGTACAATGTTATAAGGCACATATCATATTTAATTGCAAATCGTTTTCCATCCAAAGTGCCAAAAAGGTGTTTTAAATAAATACAGTTTCCTATTCGCCAATCCATCACCACGTTTTCATTCAGTATCAGTAAATTGGAAATAGAAGATATTGTTTAATTATTCCTGATCTCGGAGTAGTCAAAGGTTCGAGCATATATGACATTCTGATTATTGACTGTCCTCTGAAATTTTGCAAAGATATCTAATGGTTCCAAACCGAGTTAATGTTATCGATAGGTGATTTAATATTAGAAATATTTATGGGTATTATTTACATTAAGATGTCCAGTATATTTTAGTTTTCCTAAAGTCAAATAGACTCCCTGAGCTCGAAGGAAGTGGTTGAATGTAGCTGAGGTTTGCTATTATCGTAACGACTGCACAGTCATTACTGAAATAGAAAGAAGATAATAGCAAATAAACTAGAAGTTAAATAACATATAAAGGATATAATAAGCTTAGAGCTGGAAGGCATATTCATTACGTACAGCTAGTTTTAACCTCATCGTATGATGTTTGACCATGTCCTCCTGGTGAATCTAAAGACAGTGTTTGTGGCCATGAATCTTTACTAGTTTATAGGGGCCTTCCATATTGGAGATAACGCTTTTCTAAGGTCTTAAATGATTTTTAATAACATATTGACCCCTTTGTATTGTATTTTCCTAGATTCTTGATCATAATATGCCTTTAGAAGTCTCTTAGACTTCCTTATGAGTCTAAAGCTTTCTCATGGGGACATTTGAGCCTATTTGTAACACATTTTAAAATAATCGGATATGTCACATACGGTGCCATCGTCATAAAATAGAATCAGGACTAACAGCTTTAATTACCGAAATTAGTTCGTAAGGTGTATATTGTGTTGTGCAATGTACGGCAGCTGTTATAATCTAACATTAGAAGTTGAAAACATATCGATGCCAGTTATCTGATTTTCATTAACGTAGGATTTCAAATAGCTTTTAAAGTATAATGAGACCTTTCTAAAGGCGCCTGGGTCGAGGGTGATACGTGGTCGACTCACAGTTGTTTGAGTTTTCAGGAATTCACATGACGGTTTTTCTTAAAAGAAAGATCTGCGGTAAAATTAGTACCTTGATCAGTCAAATCATTTTTGGAATACGAACCATGGAAATGAAATGTAAGAGACATCACTTGTTTCCTCTCAGAAACACCACGAAGTTGATACGCTGGCACAATATTTTGTAAATCATCCTGAAGTGTCATTATATATTTTAGTTTTGGCCGTGCCAGATTCTGGCAAAGGACCCACATTCGAGAGCTATCCTTTCAAAGGGGCATTAGAGATGTGGTAATTTTTTGCATTGGTGCTCTATTGTTTTTCCTACGAGCTTTATTTTTCTGACAAGAGAGAACACACCCTGACATAATTCTCTACATCCTGTCTCATACCTTTCCAATAATATTTTCTCTTGGATTCGTTTAAGATCCTACTGACACCCAGATGGCCCTGCGATGGTACAATCAGGATTATCACGCAGAATTTTCTTCACTCACTAACTGCGGATATATATATTATTGTGGTATCTTTTACCGTTATATTTGTATTGTGAATATATAAGTAATCATATTATATATTTTACTAAAGAATATTCTCAAAGGCATTCTTGAAGTCGAATAGCAATTTCAGAAATTAGGATAATTATGTAATAAAAGTTTTTAATTAATTCAAAGTATACAGATCTCAGGTTAGGTGCAATTTTATCAAGTGAGAACCTTCGTATAAATTATGAAACAGTCTTTGTTATTAAACGTTTTTCACATACATTATTTCGTTATAATTTTCTAAAGTATTCCCATTACTTCTTTAGAGATAATAGGAGCCTTGGAATTAAAATATTTTACAATTCGTTTAAGTAATGATTCATTTTTCTACATAATTTTAGTATCGTATTGTGTAGACTTTATGAGCTATTTCCTTAATAAATTTTTTGAATACTCGCGTTCAGTTTGTTGGTTTTGAAGTATCTACTCCTTTCCTGAGTACATAGATTAGTAGGAGATTTTTAATGTAATTTCATTGTTGTCACATGACTGTGGTAATTTTCTTCTTGTTGGGAGTAGGTGATAGGAGATTGAAGGTTCCGGATTTGGGGATTTAAGAATTTCAGGAGTAAGACTTGGAACAGAATATTAGGAATAAAAGGGTGTTCAACTAGTGAAGTGGTTTTCCCTGAGTAACAGCAGTTTCTATGGGAGGAAGAAGTAGTATCCGTCTTTGGGGAAGGATCCAAAAATGGATTTCGAATCCAGAAGTCGGATTAGATCATACTCTGTGATTAAGTTCCTTTCTCCGAAATTAGTAATTGATTCAAGAGAATTAGCATTGCGTCCTGGATAGGAGTGTTTTTAGGATCAAATTGATTAACGGGGTCAACGAGAGAGTGGTCTGCACAGAATTTAATTTCCCCCTTGCGATACGTTAGTTTCATAGTCGAACTCTTGCAAGTTTTAGTCGCCACCTTTGACAGCTTGCTGCTGGGATCGTTGTGGTTAAATAACCATTTTAGAGTCGATGATCGGTAATAATTTCGAATTTCTACCGTGAAATAAGGACGAAAGTGTTTACCGCCGACATAATCGCTCAGAGTTCTTTTTTTCCGTTGTACTATAATTACTTTTCGCTTTTGTTTAGTGTTCGTGGAGGCGAAGCAATAGGTTTGTCTTTGGCCGATTTGGCCTTGTGATAGACTGCCGCAATGGAAATTCGATGCATCACATGACAATACGAAATGGTTTAGGTAAAAGTCAGGGTAACTAGTATAGGAGCTGTTGTTAGTTTTAATGTTTCAATGATCAAATCCAGTTGTGTTCGTTTTCCCCCCCACTTAAAAGTATATCTTTCCGTAGTAGAAAGTTAATTGGTTTTGTGTGGCAATTTTGGAAATCTGGAAAGAAGCGTCGATAATATGATACGAGGCCTAGAAACGACTTCATATCTTTAGGTGGACGATGGTATCGGGAAGTGCATCACCGCTTTGGCTTTTGTTGGTTATGCCTTTACCCCTTCCTCGGTAAAATATGTCCTATTAACCTACTTCTCTTCTTAAGAATTCGCATTTATTGGTTGAAGCTTACGATTAAATTGTCTTAGTTTTTGCTAACCAATTTTAAAATTTTCTATCTGGGATTGTAAATTCATGAGAAAAATACCATGTCTCTAAATAACAAAGCATCGGATGCTTTGAAGTCCCGAAAGAGCATGTTTCCTTAGACGTTGGAATGTGCTGGAGCGTTTTATAAGGCCAAAGCATACAGTATTGATAATGCCTTGGGGAAGCTAAAAGCGGTTTTAGCTGCTCAGATGTGTTCATAGGAATTTGATGAAATCCTGATGCCAGGTCTAACGTGAGAAGTAGTTATGTTTCCCAGTTGGTCTAAGAATTCATTTATTCTGTGGGATTGGGATAAGTATCACATATTGGATTCGTTAAGTTTTCGTAATCAATAACTACCCGCCACTTTTTGTCCACCGGAAGCATCTCATTTTTTTTGTGACTACCCAAAAGGAGAAGACCAAGGAGGTTGAAGGTTTCCATTATACCCTGTTCGAGCATTTGTCTCGGTTTGTTTTTGTACTTCAGCTTTGTGTACCTCGGGAAACGATAAGATTTAGTATGACTTGGACTCTCAGATGATTTTTATTTCATGTTTACAAGCCGGTTTACAAGTTAATAGTTCTCCGGGTAGATGACTTGTCAGAATATTCAGAACAAGTTCAAAAAGGGAAGTTCTTTCTTAGAATTAAGGTGTGATCCTAAGTTGGTTCAGGACAATTGAGTTCTGTGGTATGTATTTATTTGTTCTGGGAATCAGTATAATTAATTGTTTGAAAGTGTTTTCAGGGCTCTGTAGATTTTGGTTTAGGATTATTAATAATTAGATTAGAAATTGAGCGTGACGTAAGTTTCTGAAGTATTTATGACAGAGACGTTTAATTCTATTATTTATCTTTAACTTTACGAACGTCAGCTACGAATACGTATCAGAAATATTTTTGTCCTAAACAAAGCCATTCCTCATTTTCAGGATTTTTACAGAACATTCTATTATCATTTCACTCGGGGGAATAATGGTAAGTTTTGGTACACGAAATTTGAAAACAAAAGGTTTACACAGAGTTATCATCTATTTTAAAGCATTCTTTATTGTAATCTATATTACCATTTAAATGATTTAACATGTCAGAACCATTATTCCATCATAAGTAATTGATGTCCCTTTACTACGTGAAATTTTGTAAGAAATAACTTTCGCGGATATTTAGATAAATGTTTTTAAGATTAAAATGCCCATTGTTGAGTGGCATTCTTCTACGGGATCATTCCTTTTAAATTTACAATTCTTTAGTAAGTTTTTGGAAGGTTTTTGAATGCAACTATATTTCTAAGCCTTATTGAGGATCCGGAATCGACTAACAAGGATAGGACATCTTAGTATAGAGACGTCTGAATAGAACATGTGGCAATAATATCCTTGTGGAGTTAGATGTAATTCAAAAATTTTCATTTCAGATGTAGTAGCAGTTACGGAATTAGCAGATACAGATTGTTTGGTTAACTTCATAGATTCAGCTAGGTCTTAGGTGATTTAGTATTTATTGGGTTCTACCGTAGTCTCAATAAACCTGGATTTAGCAACTTTAGTTATCAAGAGTTTTTAGAGGATTCCAGAGGATTCAGAAGATTCAGTGGGTTGAAGATACAGTGGTATTAATTATGTTTACTTAATGGATTTGGTGGCCCGTTAAAATTGGTTCTCCCGCTTCTCACACACACCGTTGTGATACATCACTATTTTTTCGTCGTCGACTTCATCGCGACTCGTCATCTGACATTGCCTGAGAGTATTTACCATTTTGCTGAGGTCTAGAAAGTGGAAGGTCACCATAGTCAATTTGTTGTTTATACTCTCGTTTTTTAACAATTTTCTATTTGGTATGACCTCTATTTTTACAGTAATTACATACTTTAGGATGAGTTTTGGTTATGGTTCCTATAAGGAGTATGCGTGGGAGTTTCAAGAACTCTGTGAATATTATTACAGTTACTACCTAATCGTTTTAGGCTCAAAGGCTTACTATTATACCTAGAGGTTGGTCATTTCTTTTTAAAAAGATTTGATGTACGCGTTCTTCAAAAGAATATCTATATTTATGCAATCATTTAAATTTTTTAGGGGTCTACACCTAACTAACATTGATATCCTTGATGTAAGCCCATGTAAAGTTGTGGAGAGCAAGATCTTCCACCGCCGCTACTCGGCCTGGAATTTCTTTTATCTTTGTCGCATTTAGAGATATTTTCTGTCATAACTGCGATCAAGCAAGTTTTTTCATTCGTAAGATAAATTTGACTAAACATTCTCGTTTGACTCTTGTTTACATTCCTGCAATTCCGTAAGCAAGTGTGTATAGTGTTTTCTTGACTGAATGAGTCTTTAAAAATTCTTTTAATTGTTCCTGAACTTAAAAATCTTAAAGGAGGCCATGTTTTGCGTCGCTTTACAGAAATTGGCTTAAATGATTTAAACAAAATTGGTTTTGCCATTCGGAAGCTAATCGAAGCAATTATTACAATTAATAATAAATGAATTTTAAAGTTTCCCTACCCAAAACCCTCATAGGGTTTTACTGATTTTAAAGGTTGCTTAGATCCATTTCCGTATTGAGATATTTTCTTTCCTTTTTTTTTTTTGCTCTAAAAGTTTGTCTCTTCAGATTCCGACGTAATTCTACAGGATTGGAACTTGCAATGAGTCGCCCTTTTTTTTTTTTTTTTTTTTTTTTTTTTTTAAATTTAAATTTTAGGCACTTTGGATTCTGCCATTGTTATTTACAAATAAAAAACTATGATTAAATTTCGGGTTATTAAAATTAAACAACAAATTATATATAGGTAGTATTAATATAAAAATTAAAGAAATGTCACCAAGAATTGAATAAAAAATAATATCTTTTTTGCCCGTTATATTTAGAAATTGAATTTGTATCAAAGCCAGACGCAAATAATGCACAACGCCACGGTGGTCTTGATTAAGCGCCAATATCGGATTACTGCAGGTGCGATGCGAAGACCACCACGTAAAATAATCTTCGAATTCTTGTGACACAATAACCTTGCACAAATTGTTATACAATTCACTTTAACTTGCAGTTATTTTAGTGATATTTAAAGTTCACGAAGACGTTCCCCGATTTTTAAAATCCCTATACCGCTGCCAACAAAATGTGCTACCGTGATTGTCGTTTACTTTTTAAAAAACGATTTATTTTACTTAAAGTTCATTTTATTAGAAATAAAGGCTTAGAATCTTGAGGCAATATTAGAAAGAGACGGACCTTGAAATCTTTAGGCAACCTTTCTTTAAGAAATAGAAAACAGAGACTGACTGAATTAATAATATAAGATACTCATGCTACATGATCCTCGCTGCTTCGATAGCGTCGGTTTTTTTTTTTTTTGTTTAGGGATAGCAATTAATATACAGGATTCGGTATAAAGACGAATCAAGTAAAGCTTTAAAAGATTGAGTAAGATACATCAGCAGCGAGCGTCGTTTAGTTGAGATTCATTCAATAATTTTTCGGTTATGGATTAGCATACCTAAGAAAATCTGTCTAATTTTATATACCGGATGTATAATACTGTGCGGCTTTATCACTACTGCCTAAAGGGTAAAATATTCTAAGGCCTGGATATCAAAAGTGCAAGGGCAAGAGCAATGGTGACGGAGAAAGCAGGGACTATGAACGGAGTGTCTTACTCTAGGTTCGAACTCTAAAATAATTTAAAGTGGGAAAAAGTAAATAGCTAATTTTCGAGCTCTGTGTTGATTATTTATATTTAATATACATTTACAATATATTAGTTAGCTACGTGCAGCAATATGAATAACAAATTTACTAAAATAACAAATTGCTGCTTCTTCTTATTTTTATTTGTGTATTCCGAGCGTGCCTTATGAGCACAATTCACTTTCCTGGACCTCACTTAACAACACAAGTGGATATGTTAACGTCAAGAGTTTACCGACGGAAACGTCAAAGAGGATTACACGGTCTCCCGGTCTAGAACGGAAAAATCGTAATTTTTGTTGAGGATCTTATAACAAATTTTGGTGATCCAACCCTCCAACTCATATGGTTTTGTTCTTTGTCAGGCGTTAAAGGAGCAGCTATCGCCTAGATCACTTTGCGAACAGATAAACCCAGATCAATTGTTTAAATTTTTGGCGCCGGAAGTACTCATAGGGTAGTTTTTTTTCTAAATCAAAAACTTTAAGGTATCACTATATCCGAATTTTTATCCAGAAATTGTCCATAGTGTCTTCCTTGTTTCCTCGACAACAGTTTTACAATGGGTTTCCCCATATACTTTCTTTTCTTGTTATCTTGTTAATATATTATGTAAATTGTCATTGGATCAGTGTTCTTTTGTTTTTTTTTTCTCTATGCTGTTGTTGATTTTTGTTTTGTCCACTCTTTCCTCGTCCGTTTTTTATTACTGTAATTATTATATGCATATCACCCAGTGGAAAAACATATTCTATTATTATGAATATATATAATTATTATTTTATTTGTGGGTAACAGTCGATTTATTTGTTATCTATTGGTCGTAATAGTGATGGCGGAAATTTATTTTTATTTAGAGCAAAAATTTTTTTTTACTACCGGCGAGTGTTGATATTGCCTGCTTTTTTAATATAAATAGTGTTTTTTTGTTGACTTTAATATTTCATACACATAAAACTGGATAAAGGTTCTTCGGTACAATTCGTGGTAGGTAATAACAATCGGTACTCCTAATTGCATTGACTTTTGTTTTGTTTCTTTTTATTTTCAGTCACCACTTTAAACTCCAATAATTATTACATCTTTACAAAACGAACTGACCAGAAGGAATAGGTTTAGAGCGAGCTTATATGCGGTTGAAGTAGGAGCGAGAGGTATAACAGCGAAATCTCTCTACAGTTTATTAAAAGATCTCGGCCTGTCTAGAACTATCACAAATTCATTTCTAGAACGCACTTCGAAGGCGGCTTTGGTAGAATCATTCAAAATTTGGTTAGGTAGTGGGAGGAGCTCGGACAGTGAAGATGAGCGTTAATGCATTTTAAAGGGGCCCCTTTAAACCTACACTTGGGTCGCAAGTCCCAAGCGCTGCTCGGAACTCCTCTTCCTACAACACGATGGGCCCGGCACCCGCACGGTGAATCCATGGAAAGCTAAGTTGTTTCTTCTCATTTTGTCGTTTATACTAATTTTATCATATTTAACTTTATTGGGCAGATATTATAATATATTTATAATTGTTTATTTTCTTTATTATTGTTATTACATATTTTTTATTTAGTTAAATTGCAATATTTAATGTTGATTCTTTCCTCTCCTTGTCGGCTATTTCTAATGGATTAAGCAATAATGATTTTCTTACCTTCCAACACTGAGTGAAACACACGTTCTAACTTTTCCAATTCGTACTTTAATACTTCTTTTGATGTCGATAACATCCATGCAATTTTAGTATCGGAGACATGTCTTCGGTGTCTTTACGCTTCCAGGGTTTCATTTGATCTGTAACAATCGTATTGGCCAAAAGAGTGATAGTTTACCGATGGACCAAAGCACCTTTTCATTGATGTGATAACATACAAAAATCTTTCTTGGTGTCTATTATAACCCGAGCCTTACTATCGATTACTTTTGAACTTTTAAAGCTCTCCTCGAGTGTTGTAAGCCTGTCTATGATCACACTATTGTCATGGGTGGCATTAACAATTGTATTTTAAAAAATAATATTACGTTAACGTTAGTGAACGGTGTTTACCTGCATTTACTGCCTCTATCTGATACTCACAAATCTATTAATACTCATTACTCGATCTTATGATGGTGTCTTCTACTGAACATGTTGAAAAACAGGGCCAATATCCAGCTTTAGCCATGAGATCATAGCACAATTTAAATAATTTATCATACAATTTATTTATTCTACAACGTTATTTTGATGGTATGGATACAAATGATATGCGAGAAGACGCGTCTGCCCTTGATTGGTCTAACGTGCTTTATTGTGCCCAAGCTGATAATCAACTTGCTGTTTTTAAGTTTCTGCTCATGTTAAAATGATATGACCACTATGCTTTTGCGTCCTGATCGATCGAGCGATATTATATGATTTACCTAGTGCTATTTAAAAATCAACAAAAGCGTGAACAGTATATCCTTGTGGAGTAAAGCATTTGGTCTACATTTAAACAAACTCAACTTATATTAATTGGTAGTGGAAAACTCATTTCGAAATAGACCAATCTGCTTTACCGCCAGTGCGCCTTAATAATGATATAATATCTTATTGTAAAACTGTTAAGAACCTAAATAATAATATATCGTTGTATTCACAGAAAGATTTTTGCATCTTTAGGGTCTCTTAAGCGTAATTTTCTTCCCACTTCAACCAATTTTATGTTAGCAAATATTCTCCTTACACCGACTCTTGACTATGCTGATACATGCTAAGTTGAGTTAAGAGAGGGGCAATTAAATAAACTTGAGCGACTCTAAAACTTATAAATACGACTCATGTTTAGTTTACACAAATTTAATCACATTTCGGACTGTAGTAAAAAATTCAAGTGGCTCCCAATCCGTCTTAGCAGGGATTCTCATACACTTAAACTGCATTCTGTTTAATCCAAATTCTCCTCCCTACCTCAAAGAGCGTTTTGAATTTTCGGGCGAACCACGGTCACTTCGCTTTGATAATAATCTTATATTAAAAATACAGGTCCATTCTTCCTCCTTTTGTAGCAGCTCATTAACTGTAACTGCATGTCACTTGTGGAACTACCTTTCTTTTAACATCAGAAATACCAGAACTTTTGTAATTTTTAAGCGTCACTTAATAAATCATTTTTTAGCATTGTAAATTCTCTTTTCCTTCTCCTTTTAATCATTTTTAAGCCATGGTTATATTTTTTTTTTATTTTATGTATGTGTGTATGTATGGATGAATGGATGTATATATGTTTAAATGTATCTTTTTATGTTTCATTTTTTATATCACGAATATTTATGTTTATTTCTTTTTTTTTACCTTCACGCTTTATTCCTCACATGTAGGCAAAGGGTAGGCAGAGGGAACTGCAGGAACCATACGAACCTAGTGTTAAGAAACTCCGTTGCTTTAGTCTCTGCTTTCTCCGTTCCCACTTTCCGCCGTTTTTCGAGGCATTGCCTAGTTTCCAAAGCGAAGAAAATGAAATAGAAAAATCTATCTTCCCCGAATGGGAATCGAACCCACAAACCGTCGCGTTTACAGGCAGACGCTACGCTTTTGCGCCACGACGTCGCGAAAGTCGCTTTTTGTACATATATTTTTTACTATGGTACATTTTGTGTTTCTGGACGTGCAATAAAGAGTTATTATTATTATCATGTTTCTCTTTTCCGAATTCTCGGGTTCAACTGAACCCGGTCCTTTGGAAGGCTTGCGTGGAGACACAAGTCCATCGCGTTGAGACCCCTTAGAGAATACAATAGATTTTACTGTGACGCATCACCTTTGGGATCCATATCTGAGGAACCAAAGGTAATTGCCCAAAGATAGTCGTCGGATAATGCGTAGGAACTATAGAGGATATAAAAAAACTAAATTGTTACTATGGCATGGAGTTTGGATGGAATGAATGGGACTGGACTATTGAAGGAGACTAACGGATGTCCGCCTTTTCAACACTCTCAAATTGAAAGGTCGACAGACGGTGACTCGCCTTCCACTAGATGGGCCCCCACATAGCGGTGTAGTGCCTCGGGCGCAACATCAGTGTGGTGGGTAAGGTTGTCGAGAGGTGTGCAACGGTTTCACTATCACGAGAAGCTTATGAGCGGGTTTCCTTGTTATTACACAGATTAAGCCTTTCGAGCATACAGCTCTTACGTTCTACTCTGCCGGCCAGTGAAGGCAAGCCTGAGGCGGGGGATAGATTTCAATTCCCCTCTGGAGGTCTCAAGTCCGTGGGGTCGCCACTCCCCAACAGCTCGTAACAAGCTGCCCTGTGGGCTTATTATTATTATTATTATTTAAAAAATAATTGAATTTATTATTTCTTTTTTCTTTTCGTTTATTAATTTAAATTATAAAAATTGAAAAAATTAAACAATTATGATGATCTTTTATTCATACATTTCTATACAAAATATTTTATTGCAATAAATAATCACTTTTCAAGTACCATTAATATTTCAACGAAGATGTTCTTCAAGCCAATCACGGAAAGCACTGATTCTGACAAAGACATCTGGAGCTGCGTGTGCGCAGGGGATTCCCCAAGACACGATACCTATTTGCTCCATATTATCTCTGTTCACCAGAGCACTGCCAGAGTCACCCTGTAGATAAGTAAAGTTATTATTGGTATGGATGATGACAAACTGTAAATAATTAAATTCACGTTCCTCGAATATAGCAGGCTATAAGGAGGAAATATGGTGAAGCGTGACAAAAGAGAGAGAAATGGAGAATTCTTCGTTCCCCGAGTAAGAATCGAACCCTTTTTACATATATTTATATAAATATACGATACATTTGTTCATACTAAACTTATTTAACTTATGACTAATTCAACTTGTTACATAAAACCAACTTAACAGTCAGGTACTGAGAAACGTAGTGTCTTAACACTAGGAATTGGTTCCTGCAGTTCCCTCTGCCTACCCTGTCATGTGCGGGATAAAGCGTGAAGACATAAAAATTAATGATACTATAGTGGTTACTATAGTGGTATATGGTTATTGTTTTCATTCTGAAAAATATTTTTTATTTATAAAATATAGAGATATTTTAAACAAATTCTGGCTCTGATTTTCACAACTATCTCTAACGAAAAGGCCTGAGGAAGCTATAACTTAGTGACTAATCACTCGGCTCTCTATAGCTCATACGCAATAAATAAATGTGTTGAAAGACTTACATTGCAGGTACCATGTCCAGCAGAATGGTAAGTACAAAGTTCAATATCGGGATCCACAGGAGGTACATTATCCCTTTCCAGCTCAATGGCCTTGAGTGCCACTTCAGACTTACAAAAATCTCCGTCGACAGTTTCTGCGTCAAGTCTCAACAAATTAGTAGAAATATGTCCACCCTCCTGGAAAAGGTGCATACTTGCGTTTTTTTAATTCAGTTTTATTTATTTACTGAAGATAATGTGCTGTTTAAAGATTCTAAACAGCACAAGTTATTAATTTACTTAATAAAAAATTACACACATCTTCATTTGCTTGATAATTACTAATAAAGGTCGATGATTACAAAATACGAGGCATCTCATCTATGTAAATTTAAGCTTTCGGCTTTATAAACTTAGATTAAGATTAAGCTTCACTGCATAACATAAGTATTATCCCACATACGTAAGAAGACACAGGTATACTCATATTTTTGATTTTTTTGTTTAAATTTGATTATAATTATTCTTGAATATTTTTTATTAGCTTCACGATTTATCCCGCATATTGCAGGGTAGGCAGAGAGAACTGCAGAGGCCATATGAACCTAATTTTAAGACACTCCGTTGCTTCCCCTAGTGGAAATCGAACCCTCAAACCATCACGTTTACAGGCAGACGCTTACGCCTCTGCACCACTACGGAATGGTTTTTGTTTTGCTTAAATATTTAAATAATATTAAGCTTAGCTTAGCTTAATAAGCGACGGCGCTTGTGAGGAAAGCATTAGTGACTGCCACATAATTTTGTGAAAACTGAAGTTTGAAAATAAACAAAAAAAATATCTATTGAATGGTTTGTAGCTTACAGAAGTCCTTCCCCATCCAGTAACGGTAGTCGGCACTCCTGCACGAATATAGTCGTAGTTTAAGTAGACCAACCTGACGTTACTACTGAAAACTACATTAGAAATGGCTACAAGAATACCGATGTCGTTCTTTGCGATGCGACGGTCGAAAAGAGGGTGAGTGAAGTTATGAGAGAATTCGACTAGGCTACCACCAGAGTAGTAATTGTTCGTGCCCACCACACCTCGTAGATTTCTGTGAATGAAGAATGAAGAATATTTCAGTTTTTAAAGATCCTCACTTCAACCAGAGAACGGCTTTGCTCTTGAGTGACTGATATAGTAACTATTAGTACATCTTTACGTACACGCACGTAGCGAGGTAGACAGAGGGAAACGCAGGTGCAATGGAAACCTAGTGTAAAGACACTCCGTGCCCCGTTTTATATAATTTCCCGCATTATAAAATCGTTAATTTGATCAATAATTATTTATTGCTTTCTGGTTAAATGGACGTTAGCTAGCAGACATAAAACTCTATATAAAGTTGTTATACAAAACTTAAAAACTAATTAAATTGAGCGTGCTAAAGTTGGGCGTACATATGTGTACAAAATATATATAAAATCAAAACTACGGTACGGTACTAAGAACTCTTCGTCTGACGCAGTCGGTTCATAAATAGACATAATATGGATTTGTGTACTTTTAAAGAAAATATATAAAAATTATCTTTTACCAAACAATTGTTCATTGTAATCTTTGGGTAGCGGAAATTAGTAAAAAATTCTCTGTAGGGACTATTTTTAACTAATCTAATGACGAAATAAATTGTGTATAGCATATAAGAATTTCGACGTATCGTGATGGCTTAGTGGCCAGATCACTTGCACAATTCGTAAGAAGGCGCAGATTCAAATCCAGCTGCGTTCAAATTTTTATATCCTCAGGGTTGATAAACACTTTAAAAATCATAAAAATATTGTGTATTTCTTATATATACATATGACTCGTTGGAGAAAAAACTAAATAATAACTTTGCTTCATCAATAGTATTAACTTACCTGCTTAAACCATAGTCATACATAGCTTCTATACAATGAGCAGCAGTCAGGACGTGTCTTTGAGAGATCAGGGAAGCTCCACAGACCAAACTCCTGAACAAAAGTCCGCTGGTGAGAGCTACCATGTAGGGTGTGCTGCCGGCTGGAGTGCCGCCCACTATGCGAGCTGATGTATCCGTATGGAAGTAAATAGACATGTCATCTTTGGATGCTGGGAAGCCTGGAAGAAATCTTTGAAATGAGGAAAGGATGCTGACTTAAGTAGTATCCCGCACATGAGAGAGGCAGAGAGAACTGCAGGAACTATAGAAACCTAGTGTTTAGACACTCTGTTGCTAGTCCCTGCTTTCTCTGTCCCTGCTTTTCGTCATTTTTCAAGGTATTGCGTGTTCAATGGCAGAACTCAACGCCTCGACATGCCTAGTTTCCAGAGTGAAGAAAATTGAAATAGAAAAATTTTCCCCGAGTGGGAATCAAACCCACACATCGTTGCATTTGTAGGTAGACGCTACGCCTCTGCGCCACGACGGTAGTAGAAAAATCTAGATTTAAAATATATTTATTTGGTTTAGAATTATTATTTTTATTATTCATATAATATAAATTATATGTTAAAAACACAGTGGATATAAAGAAACATAAATTTTCAAATTAATTTATAAGTTTTTAATTGATATATTTTACTGACATAACGACATACTTATCGATTTTCTTATCATAAATATAACGTACGTCAATAATGCGTAAATAATACGTATTTGGAAGAAATATATTGCGCACTATCAGTATCAAGATACGAGTAAATATCATAAAAATAGATTTATTTTTAGTACACGCTGTATTTTGTACAAAGCACAGTAGGTAGAGGGAAGTGTTAAGACACTGCTTACTTCGCTGAGTAGGTGAAATTTATGTATTGTATATGTGTGTATGGAACGAAGAAATGGAAATAATGAATCTCTAGGAATCGAACCTACTGTTCAAGCGTTGACAGTTAGATACAATTATATGAGAGACCTTATGCCATATACATATAATATATAGGCACTAAAATGTATGAAGAGTGTGGTTGCATTTGTAAACACTTGTGTATTTGTTAATCAAATGACGATGACAGCGATTTCGTCTCATCTCATCATCTTTCTAACATCATAATGTGATATAACTCAAAATTAGCTTTTATCTACTGTTAGATGAAATTACATTATATTATTACTTATTCTAAATTCAGTACTTAACATAATTCAGAGGACCGTTGTGACGCAGAGGCGTAAGCGTTTGCCTGTAAACGCGACGTTTCTGGGTTCGATTCCCACTCGAGGAAGATGGATTTTTCTATTTCCATTTTCTTTGCTCTGGCAACTAGGCAAAACGCGGCGTTGAGTTCCGCCTCTCAACACACAATGTCTCGAAAAAGGCGGAATGTCATAACACTAGGTTCGTATAGTTCCAGCTACGTACAGTAGGCTTGGTGTTACTGATACTCTCATTATCGATCGTAAGTATAAAAGATGAAATGGAGAAAATATGGACACAATGTGGTTGACGGAGTTTATATATATATATATATATATATATATATATATATATATATATATATATATATATATATATATATATATATATATATATATATATATATATATATATATATATATATATATATATATATATATATATATATATATATATATATATATATATATATATATTATATGAGAGAAATTATAAAAAATCACTCACCATAACTACAAATAATGAGAGACAAAAATATTACTCCAGTCTTAAACGTCATTTTCAAATCCAACCAATACAGCTAACTACTTAGTTCCGAGTATCTCACTTTTATAAAAAGAAATAACGGATAATCTTAACAATTATCGCAGATAATTATTGTGATTATCAAATCGATTAAATTTATAACGGAAAAGGTAAGTGCTAAAGTGTTTATTGTTATTTTTTTCTCTTCACGCTTTATACCACACATGACAGGGTAGGCAGAGGGAACTGTAGAAACTATGGGAACCCGTGTTAAGTGACAGAACTTAACGCCGCGTATTATATATATATATATATATATATATATATATATATATATATATATATATATATATATATATATATATATATATATATATATATATATATATATATATATATATATATATATATATAATATATATATATATATATATATATATATATATATATATATATATATATATATATATATATATATATATATATATATATATATATATATATATATATATATATATATATATATATATATATATATATATATATATATATATATATATATATATATATATATATATATATATATATATATATATATATATATATATATATATATATATATATATATATATATATATATATATATATATATATATATTTTTTAGCTTCACGCTTTATCCCGCACATGGCAGGGTAGGCAGAGGGAACTGCAGGAACCATTAGAACCTAGTGTTAAGACACTCCGTTACTTAGTCCCTGCTTACTCCGTCCCCACTTTCCGCCGTTTTAGAGGCATTGCGTGTTGAGTGGCGGAACTCAATGCCGCGCTTTGCCTTAGATGCCAGAGCGAAGAAAATGGAAAATAGAAAAATCCATCTTCTCCGACTGGGGATCGAACCCAGTAACCGTCGCGTTACATATATAAATTATAGCGCCGTTAACTTTACAACATTAATGTTTCAACATTAATTCTGCGAAATTTTTATCAATAAACTTGTGATAGGAAAAAAAGTTTAATTAATCCAGATTTGCAAATTTTGATGTTATTATAGCTGTCTAATGGTTTCAAGAGTAACAAAAATCAACAATCTAACAGATTCTACAATAATATTGCAATTTTACAAATTAAAGTACATATTTATCAAAAATATTATTATAACCATAAAGTTTACAGAAAATGTCTCACAAGTTGCTGTTCGGTCTGGTCATGGATTAATACTTACATTACAAGTTCCACAACTGGAGCCCCTCTTATGCTCGTATGGGCCACACGTTCTGCCACTTGTCTTGCACAGGTGTCTCCGTTTGCTATCAATCCTTCAGCCTGGAGGTAAATTAAATAATATTGTACACAAACATGTGTAACACTACTTAAACTATAGAAATTGGTGATATTGTGTTAAATGGAAAAATTCTTTTCTTATACGATAATAGTTTGAGTGTCGCAGATCTTTTTCTGCAGTCAAATTTATCTCAGATTATTACTTAAGGATTATCAAAGAAATTGTATTAAGGGTCATACAATTCTTTGTTGTTTCCATTCCACGTGGACGAAGCCGCAGGTAGAAAGCCATAAATACTATATTAACGAATAATAATTCTTGTTCTTCATTATTCTTCTAATAATTAAATAATAAGTATAAAATATATATATTTTTAATTGAAAAATTTTTTTTCTTTCTCTATCTTATTATACGTTAGAGTGTTATTTAAATATAATATAACGCTTCTCCTATATCACGTAGCAAAATTGGAATAATTGGAAGGTAGAAATTTCGCAAATAAATACTTTAACTCCTAAGCCTAAAAATATTTCTTTTTTTTTGTAGCTTCTACGAGTTTCTTAACGCGAGAGTGTTAAGACATTCCGTCGCTTACATTTTTGAGGACCGTCGTGGCGCAGAGGCGCAACGTCTGCCTGTAACGTGACGGTTTCTGGCTTCGATTCCCAGTCGGGGAGATGGATTTTTCTATTTCCATTTTCTTCGCTCTGGTAAAACTAAGTAAAAGCGCGGCGTTGAGTTCCGCCACTCAACACGCAATGCCTCGAAAAAGGCGAAAAGTGGGGACGGAGAAAGCAGGGACTAAGCAACGAAGTGTCTTAATACTAGGTTACCACGGTCCCTGCAGGCCTATCGAGGTTCGAGTATATAACGCCTCGAGAGAATACGATTTGAATGGCTCGTAAACTACAACGATTAGTTCCAAAGACGCCTCAGAATGATCTATGGAGTAAACGTAAATTATTTTATTTATTAACAGGACCAACGGACAAATTCATACTTTTCGTCATTTCTCTTTCACACACATATTAACATATACACACACTTCTTTAGTTCATATACTTAGTAATACTGTTGCAAAAAAAATATTAAGCTTTTATTGCAAACATTTTAATGATTTTAGTTGGTTTATATGTACAAAGCCTATAATGCTAGCTTGGGAAACCTGTTATGTTACTGTCTTAATACTTCAATGACAGCAATGCTACGAATAAAATATTTCAAGCTATAACAACGTACTTTAAAATAATAGTGGTCACCTGCGAAATTTCACGTTTATTCCCATTCGATTCGCACTTGGGGATGATGGAGTGGCAACCAAGAATTCTATTTATTTTCAGCAAATATAAGACTCATCAAAATGAGAGAACAGAATCTGTTATATGCGCAGTTATTTCATAATCGCTGGGACGAAGATCCGCTCACGCTAATAATCTAAAAATTCTATATATAACGTTATGTTTTTATTACAAAACACTTTATTGATTGTCTTTAACAAGCTTATTAAATCTATCCTCGTAATTGGATTTGGACTTGGTGAGAAGCCTTACAAGATTTGTTTAACTCACGCACTTGCGTAATACGTACAAGCCTCAAATTATTACATCGTTCTATCATAAATGGTATGAACGTATCAAAAATATTTTGTTATATTTATGATTTGTTGAAGTATTGGCGTAACTAAAATTATTTTCTAAGCTCTCTAACGAGTGTAGAACTGGATTAAGCATATGTATAATGTTTTTACAAAACTTTACAAATACATATAGGAGGACCGTCGTCGCGCAGAGGCGCAACGTCTGCCTGTAAGGCGACGGTTACAAGGTTCGATCCCCAGTCGGGGATGGATGGATTTTTCTAATTCCATTTTCTTCGCTCTGGTAAACTAGGCAAAGCGCGGCGTTGAGTTCCGCCACTCAAAACGCAATGCCTCGAAAAAGGCGGAAAGCAGGGACTAAGCAAAGTAGTGTCTTAACCCTAGGTTCCTACGGTCCCTGCGGTTCCCTCTGCCTACCCTACCATGTGCGGGATAAAGCGTGAAGCTAAAAAAAAATACATACCAGTGTACAGACGATTCTGGGGTGGGCACGGTTCCTTACTAGACCCGTAGAAACGAAAGTCGCCCGCTATAATGTCAGGATATAAGATATATGTATTCATATTCAAAGATAACAATAAAAAATAAATAGTCCTAGTTTTTATACATAAATATTTCCTAGTATACTGTTATATTTCAACTATTTCCATTACAAATATAAAATTTATTTCACTAAGTCATATTACAATTGCTTAAATACTCGCTTCTACGATTATGGAGAGTAATATATAAACCAGTCAACTCTTCCCATATACGCAGCTGACTCTGAAGTGGAATAATTGGCCAATTAACTTGTTACATACTTCAATAGGTGCACCTGGCACCTTTCAAATATTAAGTTATTTATAAAAATCGTCATAGAAATATACTGTTTATGTTGTAAAGATGTACAAAAAGTATGAAATTATTGCCTCAGTCAGATTAATATAAGATATATAACTATTTTTTTTTATTATTTTATAGCTTTATCCCGCACGTCATGCCTCGAAAAAAGAAAAGCGGGAAACGGAGTGTCTCAACACTAGATTCTCACGGCTCCTGCGACTCCTCCTGCCTACCCTACTAAAAATACTTGTTTTTGAAAAAATAAATGATACCAATGAAATCTTTCAAGAAATTCTTAATTTTTTTATATATAAGAAAATACTATTAGGTTCTTTATTTACCAGTATATGTATTATTTCAGATTATAAATAAATATTAAGCAATGTAAGTTTGCTATAATATTTCATTAGGAGTTTGGAAAGGAAGTTCGCTTTAAATGTTTAAATATACATATAAGAATAAAGAAAGTCATTTTTATAATTAAGTATACACAAAAATCGACAAGAAAAGTTGTTTACATGTATATATATATATATATATATATATATATATATATATATATATATATATATATATATATATATATATATATATATATATATATATATATATATATATATATATATATATATATATATATATATATATATATATATATATATATATATATATATATATATATATATATATATATATATATATATATATATATATATATATATATATATATATATATATATAAATATATATATATATAAATATATATATATATATAAATATATATCTATATATATATATATATATATATATATATATATATATATATATATATATATATATATATATATATATATATATATATATATATATATTTATATATATATATATATATATATATATATATATATATATATATATATATATATATATATATATATATATATATATATATATATATATATATATATATATATATATATATATATATATATATATATATATATATATATATATATATATATATATATATATATATATATATATATATATATATATATATATATATATATATATATATATATATATATATATATATATATATATATATATATATATATATATATATATATATATATATATATATATATATATACATATACATATATATATATATATATATATATATATATATATATATATATATATATATATATATATATATATATATATATATATATACATGTATGTCAAGTAACAACGTTAGTCGGACTTGAAATAACATATATTAGTAGATGAAATAAATCTCTTTCAAATGTTGTATATATGATAAATAGTATAAATCATCTACCATAATCGTTTTTTATCATCTACAATGTCTACAATGTTTGCAAAGCACATTGGTTGCAAGTTCAAATACTCATCTATGTGCACTTTCTTACAATATAAGGATTTTATGAAGTTTTCACTAATAGAAATTTATAAAATATTATAAATAGTGGCTACTCAACTGAGCCCACCACAAAATATTAATAGTCGTTAATATACAGACAGGCAGTCAAAAAGTCACACCATGCATCCATCAGAATGTATGCATCCAGAATCGATATCAACCTCATCGAGTGCAACTTGCACTTGGTTCACTTAATGGGCAAGATATCGATTTCTTCTTGATACATTTAATTGAAGGTACTTCAGGTTTATTTATTCTAATAGCTTATATCGGTTAAAACACTAACTTACTAACTTTTTTTTAGCTTCACGCTTTATTCCGCACTTGGCAGGGTAGACAGGAGGAACTGCAGTAACCTAGTGTCAAACACTCTGTTCCCTACTTTGCGCCTTTTTCGAGGCATTGCATGTTGAGTGGCGGAAATCAACGCCGCGCTTCGCCTAGTTGCCAGAGCAAGAAAATAAAATGGGAAATCCATCTTCCCCGATTTTAAATCGAACCTACAAACCGTCGCGTTTACAGGCAGATGCTACACTACTGCACCACAACGGTACTCAAAACTATTTTTATATCATTATTTAAAGATAATCTATTTTATTATATTACTTAAATTATATATAATCAATTCAGTGCTACATAGTTTATATATATTTAGTAATACACGTGTTTACCGGTTTATTGTTTACCTTGGCTTAGCCGACACCAACGCTACTTTTACTTAAAAATAATGTACAAACCGTCTGGCGCAGTGGCTGTAGGTGACAGTGTTTATTTTGACGGAGGTCAAGGATTCATACACATAAATATTTTTATGAGTCATACATGATTTGCTTTCATTTCGTAAGGTGGCGTCAATAAAATGGCATTTTGGTATATTTAAGAAACACATGATAAATGAAGAAAACACTTAAGCTGTCATGTATTTTAAAACATGTTTTCGTTTTTTAGGTAGTAAGAGTATTGAGTAATTAATTTTAGTGAATTATATTTATAAGGACATATTTATTTTAATTACTGTATTTGTTTCTTTAATAATTAAATAAAATTTTAAAATTTGTTATAAGTATTTCATTGCATTATGATTCAATTTGTCCATACGATAATATATATATATATATATATATATATATATATATATATATATATATATATATATATATATATATATATATATATATATATATATATATATATATATATATATATATATATATATATATATATATATATATATATATATATATATATATATATATATATATATATATATATATATATATATATATATATATATATATATATATATATATATATATATATATATATATATATATATATATATATATATATATATATATATATATACATATATATATATATATATATATATATATATATATATATATATATATATATATATATATATATATATATATATATATATATATATATATATATATATATATATATATATATATATATATATATATATATATATATATATATATATATATATTAACTTACTAAAGATGTAACTATAAATAATCTAATGCAGTATACTAACAGTAATATTTTTGAATAAAGAACGTAACATAACATCCAATTATTATTTAGAAATTAAAAAGTATTTCAACAACTATTTCTATATATATTATTTAATATCAGAATAAAATTATACCATTGCTAAAAAAAATAACCTATTTAAAAATAAATCGAAAATGGCGCGTAATAGCAACCTGTCATAGTAAAATAATAAAGTAAAAAAAAATAATGAAAATCGAAGGTAGATTTATATTTAAAGTGATTTCTTCTAATTTATACCTTCTCATACAACCTATTTTGAATCATCAACGTCGCAGACACCCGCTTTACACGTGGTAAGTAATTTTAACTTTTACTTATATTAATTTTTACCCGAATATTTTCTGTGTTTGTTTACCTCCATTTTAATTTATAAACAAATATACGTGACCGGCGTGAGTTATTTTGTAACCGCCTTCAAAAATACATAGTACATCAATTAGTATTAGGTTTCGATATAAAAAATTAAATAAAGGGTTATATTGTATACGACAGGGTGTTTGATATAATAATAATGTTGACAACATCTATGGTGCATGCGTTGTGGGCACGTATGGGTACTTTAGTTAATTTCAAATATGACTTTGGTTGACATTAAATAAATGAATGTGAAAATTTCTAGAAAATGGAAGAGGAGATCTCAATTGCCGAATCGGACAGGATATATCCAGTGCTACTTATACCTAAAAAGTGTACGTCATTGGAAACGAACCACGAAGCCACAGACAATGTGTTTATTGTCGTCAATATAACATCTCCCGATATCGAGGGCAACGAAATGTGTATATATTCAGGGTTTTGTAACGTGAAACTCATAGACAGTTACGATGTAAATATTAATGATGTTGATATTAACAGTCAAACCGCTGCTGATTTGAGTGAAAACCCTATACCAATTATATTAAATGACACAAATCAAACGTATCCGCCGTACAGCCAATCTCAAGTATGGATAGACCCAGCGAGGAGTCCTTACGTGTATAACAGCCATGACACTCTGGAGTCACAAGAACATTACTCAGTCTATCACCAAACGCATTCAAATCGCATAACAGTGGAGCAACACAACACATATATAACACAGAATGTTTATAATTATAAGGAATCCATACAATATTCGCCCGAAGAGGAGTTCGAGCACAAAAAATTTAGAAAAATCCCAGCTATCGATACAAATCAAGCCATAGATAACGCTTTGTATGAGAACGACGAGTTTGAGTGTGGCGTGTTCCTAACACAGCTGCCAGAGGAGATTATGCAAGAGAAAGAGAATAAGGCAAGAGAAGAGTTGAAGTACATCGGCTTGCAGAGCGAGAACGATGCCTTGAAACAGCTTATGTCATCCGACATACAATCGTTATCGAAGCAACAGAAAACAATTCTATACCTCGGTCACGACTCGCATTACGGTCAGACCATACAGAAGATTGCAGTCAACGATCCGTCTTTAGAATGTGTTGAGAATGGCGTCGAGAATGATATTGTTGTTGGTAAGAATTATAATTAATATTTATTTTTTATTTACATTACTTCACTAATAGAATGAGAGATGAAAGATAGGTAAACTATGAAGGAAAAGTGTGTGGTAAGAGAGGTAAGGGAAGACCTCGGAGACGTAAAAAGCTCGAGGACTCCCCGTGAAGCATGTATGAAGAGACTAAGAGGTATGCAGGGATCGTGGCGTTTGGCGCTACGTTGTCTCTGACTACCCCGCTAGGGGTTAAGTTTGAAGTTATACATGTATTTAATTTAATTATACATGTATATAATTCGACTATTAGAGATGCAATATTTTTTATTGAGCGAAAAGTGGAAACCAGAGTGTCTGAACACTAAGTTCTTCATACGTCATATAATAAGCGTATGCGCTGTAGATATAATGTTTTAATATTTTTTATATGCCTAAACTATAACAGTTACATAAGTTATATATAACAATTACATAAGTGTGTAGTATTTTATTGTATATTATTTCAAAATACAAGTTACATTCAAACATATTCATATTTTATAAGCGTATCCTTAGCTTAAGATGCATGAGTGATGAGTCGTCGCTACAGTGTATCTAAATAATCTATTAAACAAAATAAATTTAAATATTAATAAAAATATGACGAACTCACTCATTTTCGCACATTTAGCAAGGAAGGTGGAAATATTATAATGTCAAAACGCTCCTTTCCTCAATTCAAGATATTAAGCCTTGCCAAAGAGGAAATTTTAAAAATAATTCATGCCCCTGAGAGAGGATCAAACTCACAACCTTTACGGATACGGTCAAATGCCTTTCCACTGCGCCACGAAGACCAAATAAACTTAAGTTATTTTTAATTTATTTATTTAATTTATCAGATAACAATCCATCAAATCAAAAAAAATATCAATGTGAAAAATGCAACCAAATATTCGACCAAATCACCGCGTTCAAGCAACATATGGTGGGAAGCCACAAGACGAGCAAATTATCCATATTAGACAATGACAGTACAAGTGAAGTCAAGTTCATATGCTCAGATTGCGGCAAAATATTGAAGAGTAGGAAGAAATTCGAACTCCACTGCCTCGGACACGGGGACCCTGAGGTGGAATGCCACAAATGCCATAAGGTCTTCGCCTCGAAGTTTACTCTACGCAACCATCAGAAAATACACCAGAGAAAACATCAGTGCACTTGCTGTACCAAGTCGTTTTACAGTATGAAGGACTTAAAGAGTCACATAGAAAAAATCCATTTTATTTTTATATGCGATTTGTGTAACTATACGGCGGCAAAGTATTCGGATTTGGAGATTCATAAATTATCTCATAAGGAGGAGTTGGAACTAAAGAAGACTGGTAAATATATACATATGTATTATTATAAATATATATCATCATAATCGTAAAAAAGAAATATATTATTCATTCATAAAAAAAAGATAGGTACCTAAATAAATTTCAATTTTTTTCAATTATTTCTTTACTCAAAAAAGAGAAAAGCAATCATAAATACATAACAAAATGTGAAGCTCTTGTTCGCTTCGCTCTGACTGTAAACTACACAGTCGTGAGTTCGATTCCTACGAAAATAGGTTATTTCATTTCCTTACTTTGGTAAGATAAAGTTCCGCCAATTAGCCATTCCGCCATTACCTTTGTAATAATCGTAGCACAGTGTATCTTAACACTAGGTTCCTTCTACCATTATCTGAGATACCATAGGAGAAATAAAACCTGAAAGCAAATGAGATTTTTTTGTTTCTTTTATTTATTTGTTCTTTTAATTAACATCTTTTAAATTATATACTTTTAAATAGATTTCTTTATAATTTGGTCCAGGTGAAGACAGCTTCACGTTATCACTAGATGACAACTTGGTCAGCAACAGTGGCACGCTGTCTCCGACCTCCGAGGACTTTATCATACGGTCTGATGAAGACCAGTTGAAATTGGACGAAATAGAAAGAGCTGACTCTGTCATAGCGAAAGTGATGTCTAACAAAATATTTTTGTTACATTCCAAGAAGGCACTCAAGCATAAGAGATATAAAAAGGTAATATATTTTTATGATTTTCAAAGTGTAAAAAAAAATTAAAAAAACCCCTGTCTCCCTTGTCATATTTTTGTCACATTGTCCCTTGTCATAGCTTTTTTTTTTTTTAGCTTCACGCTTTATCCCGCACATGGTAGGGTAGCACCAACCATAAGAACCTAGTGTTAAGACACTCCGTTGCTTAGTCCCTGCTTTCTCCGTCCCCGCTTTCCGCCGTTTTCGAGGCATTGCGTGTTGAGTGGCGGAACTCAACGCCGCGCTTTGCCTAGTTTGCCAGAGCGAAGAAAATGGAAATAGAAAAATCCATCTTCTTCGACTGGGGATCGAACCCAGTAACCGTCGCGTTACAGGCAGACATTGCGCCTCTGCGCCACGACGGTCGTTATTTTTCATGAACTTTTAATTGTTTCATTAAATATTTAAAGCATAGTATTTTTATTATGAATTCTAAATACAGTATTAGATTGTAAAGTTCTGTAAGTTGTATTCTGGGACATCGTTTTATTGTAGAAGCGACAATTATGGGTTAGAAAAATCCTAAGTACACATGGGAAAGCGGAGAACGGAGTCATAAAGCTGAAAATTAAAAATAAATATTATTAATATTTCAGACTTGCGACGTATGCCTGAAATCTTTCGACCGCATCGGTGATCTGAAAAGACATTTAATAGAACATGTTATAAGAAGTACTCTCGCTAAGACACCAGTTAATAAAAATGGCACCCTCACGATACTGTGCGAGGTCAGTTTTAGTATTTATAATTTTTTATTAGTTTATTCCTGATATTTAAAAAAATATAAAATAATATAAAACGGAATAAATAAAAAATATAAAACGGCGCGAATTCAAGTTTTATTGTTTTTTTTTTTAAATAACTGCAGGAACTATATGAACCTAGTATTAAAACACTCTCTCCGTCCCCATTTTCATCCTTATTCGAGGCATTGCGCTTTGCCTACTTTGCCAGAGCGAAGAAAATGGAAATCGAAAAATCCATTTACCCCGAGTGGGAATCGAACCCACAAACCGTAGCGTTTACAGGCAGACGCACCACGACGGCCTTCAATTATTAATATTATTTAATGTTTTATATAAATCATATTTTTCTTAATTTTATCTATATATAGTCTCATTTATAAATATTTTTAATAAATAATTAAATATATTATATTTTATATAAATATATGCACACGAGATTATCTCGTGACATAAATTTGAACTTACAACTCTGGTAATTTTTGCATTAGAAACCTGCAATTTTTTTTATATTTTTAAACATTAATTATAAATAAATAATAGAATACAACTTTCTAAGTTTCGCAGATTCGAATCCTTCCATTAATTTTAATAATATGTAACAGAACTATTTTAAGCTAATAGAACTATTTTTTTAACTTCATGCTTTATCCAGCATAATGCAGGGTAGGCAGAGGGAACCGTGGGGACCTAGTGTCAAGACACTCCGTTCCTGCTTTCCGGAACTCGACAGCGCGCTTGTCTAGTTACAAGAGCAAAGAAAATGAAAAAGTAAAAAATCCATCTTCGAACCCAAAAGCAGTCGCGTTTACAGGCACGTCGCTGCGCTCGCTCAAATTACGCTACAGACAACTTTACCTGTTTAACTTTAAATAAAATATTTATTACATTTAATTATATAATGTCAACATAATCTCTTCATTTCTCAGGTGTGTCAATCCGAAACGTTCTCCAAAGTAGACAAATACAAGGCACATTTACGAGAACACGCAAAACTAACTCTATACAAATGTACCTTCTGCGATAAATCCTTTAGCGACTCCAGTAATTTCTCGAAACACAAAAAAATCCACGGCACCACATTCTTCCAGTGCGACCTTTGCCAGAGGAAGTTCAATTCGAAAAAAATGATAACCCAACACATGGAGTACCATAACAATAATTCACCCCTATCTTGCTTTTACTGTGAAAAAGAATTTCACTTTCCATCGATGTTAAATAAACACATAAAATGCGCGCACACACGCGAAATGGCCAAATTTCGCTGTAGATTCTGTCACGAATATTTCAAAACTTTAAAAGAAAAGTGGGATCACGAATGGCGGATCCACAATGTTAGAAAAATGATTGTAGATTGTTTAATCTGTGGATCTAAGTTCAGAAAGTATTCGGAATTG
The DNA here is from genome assembly GCA_037178615.1 of Dione vanillae. Taxonomy (NCBI): domain Eukaryota; kingdom Metazoa; phylum Arthropoda; class Insecta; order Lepidoptera; family Nymphalidae; genus Dione; species Dione vanillae. Next base: position 196,508 of record JAZFAU010000079.1, read on the forward strand.
AAACGCCATTGTACAGAAGTTCACGACATGGAAATACCACCGGCGAAGAAGTTGTTAAGGAAAAGAAGATCGCTTTAAAGTATAGGCAGGTCCGTTTGAAACGCCATCTTTTATTTTTAGGATGTACTAGGAAGTGTAATTATATATTGCGACGTTCACGATCACTGTCTGATCGGAGTTGTTTTTTTTTTAATTACGAATTATCAGTATTTTTAATTTATTGTTTAAGATCTTCTTTATTATGTAAGTGTTACAACGAATCGTACTTTAAATATACATACATATATTTTATGTAATATATTAAACGAAAAAGTTTTATTTATTTATTTTTAAATATTTATTTTGTATAGTCTATTTATTTTGGCTTATTGTTTTTTCTGTTAACATCAGATACAAATGTATTTGATATGAATAATATGGATTAAGTATCAGTTTTACTTCTTTTTTATTATTGTAAGATTATTAGACGTAATCTAAGGATTTGTTACCAATCAAAATGTTATATGTTAAGAGAAACTATTTAAGTTATTATTTTGTTAATAAACTAGTTTTTGTTTTACTTGTTTTTTTTATTCAGTTATTATATCCTTATGTATCATTAAAAATACAAAATGTCATCTAAAATATTTTTTTAGTAATGAAACGAGTAGATATCCTATCCTATACATATTAAAAAAAACTGAGGAATATATATATATATATATATATATATATATATATATATATATATATATATATATATTATTAATTAAATTCAAAATAATCTTAAACAAAATTAAAAAAAAAAACAAAAAACAATATCTATATCGCGGATTATAAAACGCTATACGACCTTGTCCATCACGCGTGCGCAGAACACCTGTCATAGACTATAGACGTCGCTTTACGTTCAGTCCGCGGCTATTTATCGCGCCAAATACACGTTTTGATATTACAAAAAAATACAAAATATTACAAATTCTAACATTTTTCTTTAAATCTCTATTAAAATTAACTTTTTTAACATAAATAGTGTAACTTTTAAGTGCATAAAGGGATTTGGTGTGCATATAAGCAGGTTAGTAACGATATATTACTGTCGGTCACGTCTTAACGCTAATCGAAACCATACTGGATTTGTTTGTGTATACGTTAAAATGTTTTTATAGCTCTATAATAATTATATTGTAGCTATTTTTATAATTTTCATCCTATAATTAATTTATTAAGTATGTGTAGAGATAGTGGAAACTTATTGAATGCTATTTTAGTCATGTTTTTTTTAATATTCTTCGTTTAATTTTGAATGGCTAGTTTTGTTGGATTTAATAATTCATATATTATTTTACAAGTGGCAAAATATTGTTTGTATACAACTAATTGAAACAAGCTGTTTTATTTGGGTTTTTGCATTTTAACATGTAAGTCTCTGTCTTTGTGTACATAGAAACACGACGGCTAATAGGCATGAATAAATAATATATTAGCATAAATATGAAATAAATATTTACTGTACATAAATATATTATATACCCACATTTATTATAAATATTAAAAAGAAACAAGCACTTATTTTAAAATAAGTAAATTAATGCGTAAACAAGAAATATTAATTATTGTGAAGGCTGTCTTTTTATCTGTTCTATTTATAAATTAACTAAAGGCCTGTTTTAAATTAATTATTTGTAATTAATTTATAATTATATAAATTACTAAAAGTGTAAAAGATTATGATGGAATCTATATTTTCTCACGTAAACAGTAGCATCTAGTTTAGTCACGGAGCTTTTATTATAATAATTTGTCTCACAATATATGTATATACATACATATATGTATATATTTAAATATTTCATATATAGAATAGTATAGTTGGTATAGTAGTGATATTAGCTGCTATTTACATAATAATATATCTATATAAGACTTCGATAAAAATTGTTGTAAATAAAAATTATTGCGACAGCAATTCTTAACAGTAGTTCAGAGAATAGCACGTTGAACTAAACAAAATATACTATATTACTTAGTATATATTTCTTGTTACTCGCATTTATATAGAAATTAGAATTAGAGAATATAGAAGAAAACCATTCATTTTTTGTAATTACTTTTCAAAACTTAAATAACGCATGATATCGATGTCCAAAATGCTTCAGGAAAACGAAATCGATTTTTTTTAGCTTCAAGCTTTATCCCGCACATGGCAGGGTAGGCAGAGGGAACTGCAGGAGCCGTGGGAACCTAGTGTTAAGACACTTCGTTGCTTAGTCCCTGCCTTCTTCGTCAAATAAGCGTAAGCTACTGTTTCGCAATGGGAATGGAAAAATATTTTTTTAATAAAAGTACATAAATATTATGAGTAAGTACTACCGTGTCAACGTTATTGAAGCTAAGGTTGTAAGATTGTATTATTTTATTAATTCTTTTAATTATAAATAATACTATTAATAATAAAACATTTTTTTAGCTTCACGCTTTATCCTGCATATTGCAGGGTAGGCAGAGGGAGCTGCAGGAACCATATGAACCTAGTGTTAAGACACTCTGTTGCTTAGTTCCTGCTTTCTCGGTCCCCACTTTCCGCCTTTTTTAAGGCTTTGCGTGTTTAACAGTATAAAATATTATTAACATCTATATTATTATTTCTTACTAATATCTTGCACATCACATTTGCTAAGAAAGAAAGCACTGATCGCAAAATTAAAACGAAAAAAAAAATTATTATTTCCGTCTTATGTTCTGTTGAAAAAAAAAAATCATTCTATGGTCTCACAGCATTATGGGAACTAAGTTACGTCCAGCCGTCAAGGACCATGTCACGTGGCTATCTTTTAATAAACCATGAAATGTTACACACGTGACCACGAACTACTGCAATGTGTTCTAAATGTCGTGTTTTTAAAAAAAATAAATCAATAATTATATATTATTTGTGTATGTGTTTATATTGCGGATACTTAGAGAGACGTGTTTTTGATTTAGAATTTAACTTTTGGTATCGCTTTAAATATGTAGTAAAGACGGGTTGGTGAAAAATATATCGAACTTGAACTGTTAGCCAAATGAATTTGCGCGTACTTTTTGTTAGTTTCTGAAATTGTATTATTAACAAAAAAGATTTGTAACTCTGACAACCTTAAAAAAGTATTAATGTAATAAAAGTAAGCCCACTAGTCTCATATAAAAAACCTTAGTTTTCTTTTCATTTAGAATATTATAGCTTATATACATTTTAGTTGAGTTCCGCCACTCAACACGCGATGCCTCGAAAGACGGAAAGCGGGGACGGAGAAAGTAGGGACTAAGCAACGGAGTGTCTTAACACCAGGTTGCCACTGTCCCTGCAGTTCCCTCTGCCTACCCTGCCATGTGCGGGATAAAGCGTGAAGCTAAAAACAAAACATTTTAGTTACTTTAACTAAGTACGTAGATGAAACTGATTACGAAGAAATGTGTACAATGTTCCTATCGAGCCTTTGACTAAAGATTAAATATCAATATATTTTATTAAAAGGCGTAAGTACAAAAGCAATACGATCCCGACCTTTGAACTAACGTTTATTTCCATGGCATTGTACTCTCGTCAAGTAGGTATTGATACTACGTGAGTTAACTGTAGCTGAAGGGTTTCTATTGAGTGTATAAATTACACGAATTTTATGTTATTTTGAGACTGGGATTAAAGAAAATATTTTCTTTGTTATTAGTTTTTTAAAGGATTAAAATATTACAGATAATTTATATGGAATAAGAAAACAGAAGCGATTTAAGTTATATTTTTAATAATGACACCGAAAGACATGTAGACCGAATTTTTCAAGCGTAATCGTAGAGATTCAGCGTAATTGCATTAAGTCAGTCAATAACTATACTTCAGGATTCCCTTCCACTACGGATCATTGCCTACATGCCCGGATTGACATAAATTCATCGCTTATATATTTTTTATCATCTAAGATTACCATCTTTTTGAAAGAGATTCCTATTTATAATAATTATCGAAAATTTTTGTCTAAAATGAAAAATAATTTAAATATCTTGATTAATAAAATAAAGGCAAAAGCTATATACATAGATACGGTTAGCTGTACATGTAAACAATGCCTTCTGCCCATTGTTAAACAATGGAAGTAGTAAGTGGATTTTAAAACTATATAGGAATATACCACGTGCATTTCCTTATGCATAGACGCCCATAGATATTTGTAAGACCTTCGGATGAAACAAATGTGTGTTTAAAAAAATTTAAAGCTTGAAGAGTAAGGAGGGACACTATAATATTTGTGAACAAAACATATCTATTTCATTAATATATAAACTTAATATAACACTGCACTTGACAAAAACCTCGCTGAACGAACTCTACAAAAAAGTCACTTTCGACAAGTGGATATTGAACCCACTACCATGTTATAAACAATCTGGCACAGTCCTACTGCGCCGCGATAGCTCCAATCATACATATAAAGTGTAAACCAAAAATTTCTCAATATATACAAATTCTCGGCAGTTACATATAAATGTATGTTATAAATAACACTTCTAAATATGTAATGCAACGTGTTAGGTGACGTGTACGATACTGATACAATAAGGTACATATATATTTTTGTTCGCCAAGATTGTACTACAATAGATGTAGAACAATATATAGTTGGCAGAAACATTGTGCCAGAATTGTGTTAGATTAATTGAATGTTACATTTTAAATTGATTAAGTAATATTTAATTTTTCTATTAAAGATGCTCTTGTAAAAAATATTATTATTTAGGGAATAGTAAGTTTTAACATCAAATACCCTAACAACATAAGTACATACATATGTACTTCAAGTTGTTAGTCTCCAACAGCGTTTTATGCAGCAATATCAACTATGTACACTGTAGTCAACACATCTAATTAGAGATATCGCGTTACGTGCGGAGAAAATCAACGAAATCTTCCCAAAATTGAGAAATTTATATTATATTGCTTCGGATGGGAACCAAACCATCATATATACTACGTTATACGTCACAATTTACCTATATAGAGGTTGAAAATGATTTTCAACCCACGACCTCACTGCGTTTGTTTTTTTGTTCTTAATTGTTAGCTTAGCTGTGGTAAATTAGTACTTTTTGTTGTTCAGGGAGTTATATATTTTTCTGTGAATATAAAAGTTAATATAGCTTTTATTAAATTTAAAAATCAGTTACTTACCTACATAGAAAATAAAAGACAAAAATATGCATGCATTTAAGTTCCTTTTTTACACCTTTAAAAGCCATTGCGCGAGGGCAACTACACGAACCTTGCTCAGGGATCACAAAATAAATGCTTGCCTACCTACCAGGTAAAAATGTCTTACGACATACTTTTTCCTATAAAATATTTGATACAGTCAATGTATTTTAATGCGTGTATATACACATTAAAACGCATTGCAAAGCTTGTGCCAAGATATGTAAATAATGACGGCGCCGGCGCCGATAGAGAGTTACATAGAACATCAAACGTATCATAAACATTAAATATGGCCATAAGATCGATTCTTGCTCAGGGTAATAAATGAATTATATTTGTCTACCATGAATAGAAAATGCGGCGTTTAGTTCCACAACTCAACACGTAATTACTCAAATTTAAACCGTAAGTGGAAAACAAGACGATTTGACACAAAATCTTCTTTGTTTGCAATTTGCAGGATAGAGTACAAAAATGAAACCGTCGTGGCGCAGAGGCGTAGCGTCTGTCTGTAAACGCGTCAGTTTGTGGGTTCAATTCCCGCTCGGGGAAGAGGAATATTTTTGTTGGGTCGAAGAAACACTAAATATACCTCATACGATCCGGGACTTAAAATAGGTGGTAAAAGCTTTTCTGTAGTTTCCGAAGCGGCACCTTTCAAACTTCTCGGCAAGAAAATAGATTGTAAAGGCCGTCCTCCATCTGTAGATGTACCTAATAGTCGACAGCTTTTTGACGGATCTTGAAAAGGTAGACTATAATCCCATAAGTAATGTCAAAAAAGTGTGGATATACGACAATTTTCTAGCATCATGTCTAAATTGGCCTTTCCTCGTATATGATTTTAATAAAACCCTGTTGGCAAAGTTAGATGCAAGCGTCATAAAGATGCTAAAGTTTTGGCTTGGGCTAGCGCATTCGGCGGACACCTCAACCTTATTTAGAGACAAAAACAATTTTGGGTTGAGATTAAAGAAACCATCGGAATTCTATAAACATCTAAGAGTTGCCAAAACTAGGATTCTAGGAAGATCACGAGATGAGATTGTTACCTCACTTCCAAAAGACAGAAGTGTCCCAGAGCTTGAGTCAAGACTGCAGTTTTATAAATAATTTATGATAGATCAAGTAGGGTAGGGTTAGGATCAAAGAGGAAATTTCAAGACATGGACATAGTAAAATCTTTTATTCGGAAAGACGAGAATGAGGTGCACGCAATGCGCTTAGAAATGCAAAACGAGTGGCTAACTTTGGGAGAATTCTGTATCCCTTTAGATTTAAAATGGCGCACACTAATTCATGACTCCAGCACTATTAAAATTCTATCTAAATGCGTTCCAAATGACTCTTCCAGATCAAAGTAATTTAGTAAGATGGGGTAAAGCTACCGATAAATCTTGCTTCATCTGTAAAGAGGCAGTGGGGACACTTAAACATTTGCTGGTGGGGTGTAGGGTACTCTTGGAATGTGGTCAATACTCGCGGCGCCATGACAAGGTACTAGAAATCATACGTGAAGCAGTTAGTCTTTCAGTAGCAAGAGCACAGAGAAACATTACAACCAGCAAACGTTAATAGAGTTTGTGAAAGAAGATTCACATAAAAAAACACGCGGTAAAACCTTTCTCAATATTAGATCCAGCTCCTGATTGGACTCTTTTGATGGGCACGTATGAGAAACAGTATAAAATCCCTGAGGACATTGGTGTTTCGTCATCCAGACCGGATATTTTTCTTTACTCTCGAAACTAAAACGCATAGTACTGGTAGAACTTATAGTTCCGTGGGACACAAATATCCCTAAAAGTCATAATTTCAAGCTATTAATAATATTTTAGTAAATATTTCGAGCTTACTAACGAACTGACCAGGAATAGGTTTAGAGTAAATCCATATGCGATTGTCTAGAACTATTACTAATACATTTCTAGAACGTACTTCAAAGGCGACATTAGCAGAATCGTTTCGAATTTGGTTAGGTAGTGGGAGGAGCTCGGACAGTGAAAGTGAGCGTTAATGCATTTTAAAGGGGACCCTTTAAACCTGCAATTGGGTCGTAAGTCCCAAGCGATGATCGGAGCTCCTCTTTCTATAACGCGATGGGCCCGGCACCCGCACGGTGAATCCATGGAATGCTAAGCAATTTCTTCTCATGTTTTCACTTTCTTCGCTCTGACAACAAGGCAAAGAGAGGTGTTGAGATCCGTCACTCAACACACAATGCTTGGAAAAAAGGCGGAAAGAGGGGAACAGAGCGTCTTAACACTAGGTTCCAATAAAATAAAGAAAATTTGAATTTCTCTAAGTTATTTCATAATGTTTATTGATTTAGCCGTATTAAAATAAGTAACACTTTAAGATAAGATTCTCTCTGCCAAATAATAAATATTTATTATAATATTCTTTAAGCAGCGGTGCAATGTGAGCATACAATTTAGTGTGTTAGCTAGGAAAACTGCATTATGTATAAATGACTTAACATCTAAAATTAGTATGAAATTTTAATTTGAAGATGTTGAATGTTTACTAATAAGAGGAAACTTCGTGGCGCAGAGGCTCAATGTCTGCCTGTAAACGCGACGATTTGTAGATTCGGTCCTACTTAGGGAAGATGTATTTTTTCCATTTCCATTTTCTTCGCTCTGGCAACTAGCAAAGCGCGGCGTTGAGTTCCGCCACTCAACACGTAACATCTCGAAAAAGGCAAGAATGGAAAGCAGAAAACGGAGTGTCTTAACAATAGGTTCTTATGGTTCCTGCGGTTCCCTCTCCCTACCTTGGCATGTGCGGGATAAAGCCTGATGCTATAATAAGAGAAAAGGTAGTTCACGTAAAAAGCAAAAGTAGTTCTGAGGGCATATATGAAGGTATAATTACAGTGGGCGAGGCGGAACAGTTACGTTGAGACTTAAGTTTTCGGTTCTCCTTCTTCTCTATCTCCGCTAGAATAAAGCGCGAAGCTAAAAAGAAACTATAAATCACGGAAAATAGTATTGAATAACACTGAATTTATTTTTTACATGATAATTAAAATGTCACGTCGTTAACGTCTACGTCATACCATGTCACGACATTTTTAAAGGGGTATTTAAATGAAAATAAAAAATTATGGATATATTTTTTTGGTAGTTTTTGATTCATAAAATATATAGTTCGAAAGATTAATGCATATCTATCAGAAAATTTAAATTTATATTGTCTAAAATAAGTAAAATTTAATTTCCCTTCTGAAAGCATTGCGTGTACTTAATTAATGAGTGTGATGAAGGCATTATTTTTTGCCAGATGTATGTAGAACAGTCAGAGAGTAGTGTTAAGACACTTCGTTCTCCGCTCTTCGTCCGATTTGAAGATCAGATCGGAGAAATAATAGTAATTACCTTGCCTTAGTAGGAGGGGGCACTTTGTAGTCTCTAACGTAATAGATACTATTTTCAAAGGTTTCTCTAAGGGCGTTTCTTTAACGTAGGTACCTTCTGTTACAAATGTCTACGAATGGCGATGGCTTCCCATTAAGTGAACCGTCTCATGATGATTACCTGTGAATTTATGTTACAATCATGTTTTTTTATATTACTTTTTCTTCATATCCACGTTTCACATAGTAAGCGAAAAACTTATATTAAATGTTTATCATTTATTCTTGTTTTATTTCTTATAACTTAAATAAGTATAAATAAAGCGTCGTAATTGATTTACGAATTACGTACAATTTACGATTTAGATATATTAAATTATTTTGTAACTCTAATAAAATAAAACACGGCGTTAGTTTCCGCTACTCTACACTAATATACTAAAACCTAATCTTTTCTCTCAATACCATATTATACGAGTTTTAGGTATACGTAAATCCAAAAGAAAATAATAATTTTATTTTGGATTTAATCAAGCACCGCAGGAATCTTGTGAACCAAGTGTTAAGACACTCCATTCCCTGCTTTTTGCAAGACATTGCGGGTTGACCGGCGGAGCTCAACGCAGCGCTTGCCTAGTTAGTGCCTAGCTAGTGTGAAGAAAATGGAAATGAAAAACCTATCTTCTCCGAGTGAGAATTGAACCCATATCCCGTAGCGTTAACTTGCACAATTGCAATTAAACTAATCAAATAACGCAAACGCATTAGCCTCCTGGCATTTATTTGCTCTGTGAACCGTACACTCCCTTTGACCAGGCTTTGATAAATCGAGAAGTGACCCAAGAAGCGACCTAATGTACCGTGACGTTACAGATTTATAACGCGGGAAGGGAAAATAATGTATTTTCTATATAAATATAGTGTCGGTCGTCATTATGTAAGTTGTTACGCACTAATTAATAATAGAATAGTTTATAGTTAGAACGTGTTTTTATATACTCATTTACCCCAGTGGGGTTGCAGATTTTATTGAAATATATTAATTGTTTATCTTTTTGTATGATTGGGATGATTAATATAAAGGAGACATTACTAATTGGGTTTTTTTTTAAGTTTATGTGTTTTCGAGGACCCTCGTGGCGCAGAGGCGCAACTTCTGCCTGTAACGCGACGGTTTCTGGGTTCGATTTCCTGTCGGGGAAGATGGATTATTCTATTTCCGTTTTCTTCGCTCTGGTAAGCTAGGCAAAGCGCGGCGTTGAGTTCCGCTACTCAATACACAATGCCTCGAAAACGGCGGAAAGCGGGGACGAAGAAAGCAGTGACTAAGCAACTGAGTGTCTTAACACTAGGTTCCCACGGTCCCTGCAGTTCCCTCTGCCTACCCTGCCATGTGCGGGATAAAGCGTGAAGCTAAAAAAAATGTGTTTTTTTAAATACTGTCCGACCGTAGTGGCGCAAAGGCGTAGCGTCTGCCTGTAAAAGCGACGGTTTGTTAGTTCGATTCCTATTTGAGGATGATGGGTTTTTTCATTTCTATTTTTTTCGTTTTGGTAACTAGGCAAAGCGTGGCATTGAGTTCCGCCACTCAACACCCATTACCTTGAAAAGCCGTAAAGCGGGGAATTGAATGTGTTAACATTAGGTTCCCACGGTTCCGGCGGTTGATGAGATATTGCGTCTTAAATGAAAGTATATGCGGAGAACTTAAGTACAGCATTCTTGTCCCTTCCTTGTTATCCTTACGTACCTTTTAAGATTTATATGCTGGGATGTTAAAGAAAAACACTAAGAATTAGAATACACTCGTACAGCTCTCATTGAGATCTGCCTTTTAACATGCTATGATTCGATTTTGTATGGAAAACGTAGAACAGAGCGTCTTCTTATTATCTATCCTGATGCACAGAAGACAAAGTTGATATGTTATGGATATACCTGTAAATTCAAAACATTACCACCTGTTCGCTAAAGTTAATGCTTCAGATCTGAGAAGAATCGGCGCAAGGAACTCAGCGGGACATTTCTTTTTTTTAAATGGTCATTACATTCATCTTTTCTTCATTTTTGACAATGTCACATTTGAAACAGCTTTCATATCACAATAAAAGCCTTATAGGATCACTTTCGTCCGATCGATCCGTTTATCTGTTTGTCACGAGGCTATTTTCTCCAAATAACGTGGAAGAATGAAGTTGGAATTGATATCAAATATCCAAGTTGATGATCTCTTGATCTTAACGCAATTAAAAGATCTTAGCGTTTATGCTTACCTTTTTTGAACTTAGAGCTTAGTACAAGCGTCAGTTTCACATAAATAAAAAAAATATGAGCGCATAATAAAAAAGTAGTTTCTTTCGTAATAGAAACTACTTTTTGTTTTGCTTAAAGTATGTTGAGAAAAAAGGAAGAAGACCGAACAGGTAGGTGTTGGGATGTAGAACAAAGATTTAATATTCCGCTTAATGAACTACATAGGTGTGATGACCTAAATACGTCAAACTGTGGTAGCCCGAGATTATAAATCAAATTATAATAGACATACGTTAGGTATATTTGTATAATACTGACAATATTGCTTTTCTAAACAATTATATATATATATATATATATATATATATATATATATATATATATATATATATATATATATATATATATATATATATATATATATATATATATATATATATATATACATATATATATATATATATATATATACCATTCATCTTTCGTCATTCCATTCATCCACGTGACCCATACAATTAAAACTTAACAATATTTTTTATACATTCTAATTACATTCTTCCATATAAAAACATAAATCCGGGTTCGCACGTGGTAAGATGTTAAGTAATTCATTACAAAAACTACACCAAGGAATATTTTCTCGTTGTACGTAATGTAATAATGTATGTACGTAATGTGTTTGAAGTAGTTTTCAGTTTTTGGTCTCTCTGAATTAGGAAAGTATTTTTAGTGAAATTGTAAGGTTTTTTTCAACTTTAGACTTAAAAGACAGTTTTTTTTTTGCTTCACGCTTTATCCCGCACATGGCAGGGTAGGCAGAGGAAACCGCAGGGACCGTGGGAACCTATTGTTAAAACACGGATTTTTTCATTTGCGCGGCGTTGAGTTCCGCCACTTTACACACAATGCTTCGTAAAGGCGGAATGCGGGCACCGGAGTGCCTTTGAACTAGGTTCCCACATAAAAATAACTAAGCCTATAAGAGAAAGATTGTACAGTAACAGAGCTAACTGCGGTGGAAATTTGTTTTTGCAGATGAGTATTTGTAATCTAATTCTAAAATATATATTCAAATTTAAATAATCTTATTTGTTTCATAATAATTCCTGAATTAAACAAAAAACAGGTTTTGAAAATATTAAAATAATATTCAGAATAATATTCATATTGTCTTTACATTATAAATACGCATAATTTATAAAAATCCTTTGAGAACGAACTGCTCTATTGTTTAACAATTAAAACGTATATAGCCAAGTAAGTTCATGTCAACAAGTGAAACAAATTTACATAGTAAATATAGTTTTGTACAGAGTTCTCTGGCTAAGTATAAACGTGGGGCAATGTTTAAATGTGAAGTGGGTTAGTTGTAGGTTGCAATAAGTAAAATACTTTAGAAAATGAAATACATTTAGGAAATAGGGACCCTCGTGGCGGTTCGTGGCTTCGATTCCCATTTGGGGAAGATGGATTTTTCTATTTCCATTTTCTTCGTTCTGGAAATTACGCAAAGCGCAGCGTTGAGTACCGCCACTCAACACGCAATGTCTCGAAAAGGCGTAAAGGGACAGGGACTAAGCAACAGAGTGTCTTAACACTAGATTCCTATGGTTACTGCAGTTCCCTTTGCCTAAAGCGTGAAGCTTAAAAAAAAGGCAAATTTATATACAGGTAAAAATCCGATGACTCGGCCTTCGGTTATACGTATTCGCGATTATTCGGACTACAGACCAATTGAATTAAATGTATCTACAAGTCGTACTTCTGTTAACGTGAACGTAGTCTACTAAATTTCTAAATCAACATTGATTTCCGTTAATATGAACTAGATGTTTTTAATATACTTAATATTAACAATAATTTTATGTACTTACATATGAATGCTCAAAACCCGGTTGTCCGATTTTATTCATACGTATGTTCGATTATCCGAATACGTTAAAACAACTATTAGTCCGTTAGTTAATAGAATTTGTATTGTATTTTGTATGCTATCTTGGTGCAGTACGGTCGAAGGTAACGATAAGGAGCTTAAATTTGTTTTGGGTGTGGAAAAGCCATATAATGTTATGTGAAGATCTTACTGCCTAAGTATCGTTAATTTATTGTTACACAATATATCTTAAGGCAAAGAAAATTGTAGATATAATATATGCATATGTTCATATACATATATGTATTGTACAAACTTAAGCGTAGTAGTAGAAAAAATTACGTACTAGATGAAACTGCAAAGCAAGTATATATTACCGTCGTGGCGCAGAGACTTAGGCGTCTACCTGTAAACGCGACGGTTTAAGGGTTCGATTCCCATTCGGGGAAGTTCAATTTTTCTATTTCTATTTTCTTCGCTCTGGAAATATAGGCAAAGCGTAGTTCCGCCACTCAACCCGCAATGCCTCCAAAAAGCTGGAAAGCACGCACTAAGACTTAATTACATATTTTAAATTGAATCCTACATCTATAGTAAATGCCGTCAAACTCGTATTTTATTACGGTATCTAATACATACATATATTCGTACAACACAATGTAAGCGCTTAGCTCGGTTCAGTGACAGTCGTAAACGTAAACGTGTATCGCCTTGTCGACAGTAATTTACGTTGTTGGCATCCCATTTACGAGTTCTTACTTCGAGATCAGTGACACGTTGGAATCGTATTGCTTTTGCATTCATGAATATTATCTTAAGATGTAAGAATTGATTTCGTGGTTCTGTATGACAAAATTGAGATATGCATACATATAAAGAGAAGTGCTTTTAATAAATATAATAAATATTATAACAAAGTTTAAATTGTATCTAAAAAGTTCTTAGTTAGTATTTTTACTTACTTATTTACTTATTTATATTTAATTGCATAGTAGACAGATAGTGTGCATTGGTTTGCATATTCGATTAGTTGTATTAATTAATATTATAATGTAGGTGAAGGTTGCGATCATTGGACCGGCTCTTTGATTGGACCACCCAATTTTTTCAAAAACTATACATGTCACACCAAGTTTGATACGTTGCTAGGCAACAGTACCGAACCCCTTGCCTACCCACCAAACCTCTGTGCGCTCGCGAAACGTGGTAAGGAGTGAGATCTGTACATGTGTTTATGGTGACCGTGATACAATAACCGAGCCATCAACAAAGTCATGTAAGTCACATTGTTTTAATTAATGTTTAATGATTGTGTTAGATCCAAATAGCAAATTTATCTGCGCTTACAAACACTACTAAGCTTTTAACTTAATTTTACACGTTTTTTAATAATTGCTTTCGTTCTGTTTATATGCCTAGTTGCCATCAATGGACCTGAATGGTGACGCTATCATTGGACCAGTCCAATCAAAGAAACTTATATCAACGTTAATAAATAATGAGTTTTATATCGAAGAAATCTATATCAACGTTAGTAAATAATGAGATTTATATTGTAAATTGAATATTTTGGTATTGCATGTAGATAGATACCTACTTTTTAGTTGTAATTGGATTATATTTATATATTCCAGAATGTCGGCAAGAAGAGGAAATGACGAAATAGTATTGGTTACTAGTATCTATGAAACTAACTATAGAATTTTTAAAAAAAAACTATTGGATTAAATGAAGCAAGTCGAACGAATGACGTTCCAAAAGCCATATTAAAAAGACAATTAGTGAAAAATAATTATGTGAAAAATAAAAAAAAAGTCGAAGAAATTCAAATAGTGGAATCAAAAGTAGATCTTGCGGAGGCTTTAGAAACTAAATTTAGCAAACACGTTGTTGAAATGGAGAATTCTTTTTTTTATATTACTCCCAAAGTTATCAGAGTGCTTGCCTCCAATTAGCTGAGAAAAATTAAATTAAACATCGTTTTAATAGAACCAAAGAAGTTCCTGGAAAATCGTACTGTGCAAACATGAAGCACCATTCAGATATAAGTTTTCGTCAACTAAGAGCCACATGAGCAGTACAACTGGATTTAAGAAGAAAAATTTGAATAAGAAAGTAATTCTTATTTTGTGTTTCATTTGAGTCACCTTCATTGGACCATTAATACAAATGTTTCAAAGTCCAATGATAGCAACTTAGTGGTCCATTCAAGGCGACGGTGGTCCAAAGAAAGCAACTCGTCATTGAAAAGTTATATTAGAATAGCTCTAAAGCCTCTCAATTTTCATTGCCAATAATTTATATATCATTAATTTACATAAAAAAGCATCACATTTCATTAATTGTCTTAAGTTGTAGGTAATATTTCATGAGATATGATGTCACAAAGTTAGGTGGTCCAATGATAGCAACCTTCCCCTATATAAAATGATGTAGTACATAATCCTTAGTGAGGACCGTCGTGACGCAGAGACGCAACGTGTGCCTGTAAAGCGATGGTTTCTGGGTTCGATCCCCAGTCGGAGAAGATGGATTTTTCTATTTCCATTTTCTTCGCTCTGACAAACTAGGCAAAGCGCGGCGTTGAGTTTCGTCACTCAACACACATGTATAACATACTTATGTTGATTCAATAGGTTTTAAGTAAGTTGACTGACAGAAACACCATGTGTTCATAAAATGAATCATTTTCATATATGTATGTATTTTAGTAGATCTCCTCTTTTAGTTAAAAGAAGTAAAATTGATTTAATTATAATGATGGTACGCGTAATCTGATGTTGTCACATTGTAAAGTATAAACGTATCTTTGTTCTAACATCAAAGTATTTAGTATACTTACATGTATATAATATATATTTTTTGTATATGTACTTTCTGTTTTGTCATTTGTGTTATACATATGAAAACCTGGAGGGCTTTGCTCTCTACTTCAAACGCGCACCGCCGCCGGACGCTTTAATATTAAAAGATAATTTAAAAAATAACAATGTAATTTATATTGTACTATGCTTTTGACAGTGCTTAAAATCACTCATCTCAATGTATACAAATTAAAGATATATTTTATATATTAAAATTAAAAACATATTAGTTCAATCGACTTTAGGGGCGACTTATATGTTCCGCTCCCGCCCGCAGAGGCGGGAAAAAGAGAACTGGCCTTCATAATAGAAAATACAATCCAGTTAGGACAGTAGGCCGTGTAGGTAAATAACATCTACATATCTAATCTATCTATTATCGATTAAAGGAGTACATAATTAGAGAGTGAATTTAACTGTATAACTTTTATTATTTATTATCGGCACATTTACCAAAACTTATGTATATTTTTCGGCTTCATGCTTCATCCTGCTCATAGCAGGGTAGGCAGTGGGAACCACAGGAACCGTAGGTAATCCCTTCCCCGCTTATCATCTTTCGAGGCATTACATGTTGAACTTAACACCACGCTGGCCTACTTGCAAGAGCGAAAAAAACATAAATTAAATAATCTATACTACCCAGGTGGGAATCGAACCCACAAACCGTCTGGCTTACAGTCAGGAGCTGCGCCACGACGTTTCTTATATTTTTAAGCATAAACGTATAGCCTGCAAATTGAATTAAAAAATAAGTCAATTCAATATTACATATACACGTAAATTATGGGATTGTTATACTAAAAGGCTTTACCGGAAATTAACTACGAGTCTAATTTCCTTTTTGCCCGACGCCTTTTGTCTCATCTTTTATTAAGGAAAAGGATTCCACGAAATATTTAATTAATTATAACTCTTTATAGGCTGTAACTGTTCTAAAGTGATTTCGTTTAACTGCTATTTGATTACTTTTTTATACTTTTTATTGCTACTATACTAGTTTTAACTTCATCTGCATAAACTTTGTTTGTTTGCTTTCAAAAATCTTACAGTGAGTCTGCATCTGACTATAATGGCAGTAGTCAAAGATTCGGTTCTCGTTTAGAAAAGGTTAATTTTAAATAATTTTGATTACTGTACTTGCCATTGAACAATTATTAATCTAAAAGTATTTTAACACAGGGTTCCAGTACAAGCGAAATAAATAAAAACATAAAAATTCTGCATATACAAAAATGTATACATTGATATAATATATATATATATATATATATATATATATATATATATATATATATATATATATATATATATATATATATATATATATATATATATATATATATATATATATATATATATATGTATGTATGTATATATATAATATATTATTAATGTGTAAATGGAGTTAACATTGTAATATAAAGGACCTTAAACATATTCAAATATTCTTTCACACATTCCGCCCATTGATCCTCAATAAACGGAGCCTACAGAAGCGTTATATGGGTCGGTGTATGGTAGGCAGCTAAAGTTAGCGTAGCAACCTTTTATTTTATCCTTTACACTAGAAACATAAAAGTTAAAGTATATATATTTTTTCACATAATTTAATATATTATTTGCCTATATATCATATTTCATTGTTGACGTTACATATTATTCATAAATTTTTGAATACGATCTCAATATAGAATAGAAATTAAGCCTGTTCTCCTGAACAAATTTTACAATTTTTAAAACATAATATATAGAAATATAGATATATACATATATGTTTATATATATTCAGCCATTTTAAGTTTTCTTTTTTTTCTGGAGGTAAGAAATTCTCCTCACCAGCTGTCATCAGCGTTAAGACATTTTGATCTTCTGTTCTTTTTTTTGCGCTACATTAAATTTATTTATAAATACAAAAGCTTCATTATTTACGTACAAGTGAGACCCCTTAGAACAATAGACCGCAGTATTATAACATTGTTTGACTTTATATTAACTTTATAAGCCTTTCAGTGGCACATTGTGTATAACTTTCTTGAGCGTTGTGTGTTTAATTTAACTTCGTATTATGAACACTGGTATTGTATACAATATTTGTTAATAATTTACAAATAAGTATGTAGTAAGTATGTAGTTGTCTTTTTTTTGGCCAAGAGGGCATCGTCATGGCGATAGGACAGCTTATTTCTGACCGCTAGGGCTACCATTTGGTTTCTATCCCTACTTGTGGAGAATTATTACGTTTTCTCCGCTCTTATAAGGAAAAAGCGACGCTAAGCTTCATTAATCTCAAATTGTAAAAGTGAAATCTATATATTATAACAAGACACCTGTTCAGCGAAGGGGAAGGTGGCGCGTCATAAAAATTATATATATATGTATATATATATATATATATATATATATATATATATATATATATATATATATATATATATATATATATATATATATATATATATATATATATATATATATATATATATATATATATACATACATACATAAAGAGGAAAATTTAGGTTGAAACATTCTAAATACTGCAATAAAGCCTCTTTTCATTTTGAATTGGACTTTTGTTGAGCTTCGTACTGAAACAATAGGACGTCTTTAACGGGTCATTTGCCGCCCACGTTTCTCCTCTGAACAAAAACGCCTTCTGCAAGAATTCGGCTGAAATAATGTCATATTGAGGGTACTGCTTAATCATTTTTTTTAACTTAATGAATCTAATGCGATCTTTCATTTTCGTGATACTTGTACATTTTAAATTAAACAATTTAACTGCAAAAGGAATAAATAATAATCCGTTTAAAATGTTTTTATCTAAAAAATAATAAATGTGTTAACAGAATACGCCTTAGCTTAACCGTATGTGTTGTTAACATACTACGCTTCTGAGCGTTATGGCGCAGAAGCGAAGCGTCTGCCTGTAAACTAAATTTGTGGGTTCAATTCCCACTCAGGATTACCAGATGGATTATTTTATTTCTATTTTCTTTGTTATAGCAATAACACACAAAAGGTGGAAAGCGGAAAACGGAGTGTCCTTAATATTGCGTTCTCACAATTCCTGCGGTTCCCTCTGCCTACGCTGCTACGTGCTTTATAAAGCGTGTATATATTTTATATAATAAATTCAAGGGTTTTCACCTTGTTTGATTTCAGTTAATATTCTCGTTAAATGCTAAGATTTTAGAATTATTTTATTTCTTTATAACACTCCTATTATTTTAGGCTATTTTATGATTAATGTAATAACACATTATCTTCACCGTTATTGTTATACGTACAACTGCTTTTCTGTCCTATTTCACCTCTTGTAAAATAAACGTTTATATTATTGTATTTTTTTGTGTTCGATAATTTGTTAAGGATTATAGTTTACTCCTTGTAGAGATTATAGTAATCTCTAACCACATTATATTAAAAATCTCCATATCATAAAACATATTAAAAACAAATTGCATTGAGATTTACTTACAATTTTTAAGTTTCCTTTTTTTTGCTATATATACAACATAGATATATATGAACACAAAAAGATTTCGTTATCTATATACATAGATAACCATTAAATAACATTCAGGATATTTTCTGGCAACCAATGAGAACTGGTTTTCACCCAAACAGCTTCTTATAATTACTATTATACATGATTTGTGGAAACGTTTTAGTTGCGCACACTTGGAGGAGCGTGTTTTTAATTTAGAATTTAATTTTTTTTTTAATCTTGAAGAGGTAGATTATTGAAAAATATAGCCGATGTTCGAACTTAGACACTTCAATTGATAATTATTAAACAAATTTTATACATCAGCCAATTGGGTTTGCTTGAAAAACTTTTTTCGCGATTTTAGTCAGCCTGAACAGTTCTGTCTTTTAGCAAAAAAAGATTTCAGATTTTGTCATCTCTAGAAGTGTTAAATTACAAGGGAATCCGCTAACTTTTAAGTTATGCCACTGTTTCATATATACTGTGATTTTGTTAAGACCCAAGTTTTTGTGAGACAGAAGTAAATATACATTACTATTATTATTATTATTAGCTTTAGAGCTAGCAACAGCAGTTAATTAACCAATTAAACATAACTTACCATTTTTTTTTAATTGAGTTATTTAAAACAAAAAACAAATATTCGGTAGCGTAGACTTGTAATCGCGACTGTTTGTGGGTTCGTTTCCCATTTGGGGAAGATGGAATTTCTATTCCCATTTTCTTCGCTCTGGAAACTAGGGAAAGGGCGGCGTTAAATTCCGCCACTCAACACACAATGCCTCGAAAAAGGCGGAATGAGAGGACGGAGAAAGCAGGGACTAAGCAACGGAGTGTCTTAACACTAGATTCCTATGGTTCCTGCAGTACTCTGCCTATTCTGCCATGTGCGGGATAAAGCGTGAAGACATAAAAAGAATATTTAACGCATATTTGGATAGGTTAATTAATTAAAATTAATTAAATAATACAAAAATGTGTAGAATCAATATATTATAATAATGCTTATCAAAGTTCAAGTAGAATAGTAACAATAGAAACGAATACTATTACGTACATACAAATTAAATGAATTAGTGCGTTATCTAATTATAGATATATTTCGCTATAAATAAAAATAACGTAAATTCGTTTAGAGCAAATGATATTATAAGCTAGAATTCTCTGAAGTATCGCGTGACTCTTATACATCACGTGTATGACAATTGTCAGAAGCATGACGATGGTGTTCGTATCTTTGTAAATTTTCCATGGCTTAGCAATTTCCATGGATTCTATGTAGTTTAATTGAGTACTAGTTTTTACTTGCAGCTTTTGTTGGTTGTCAAAAGCAATGAGTTCTGTATGACACTTAATGAATGTACAGTGGATTAAATGATTGTTGTGATTTTTAGTTTAAGGCTTTCCCGATAATATACTACATACATATAATATATAAAGAAAAATTAAATGTTTTTTGGTATAGCAAAATACATTTTCTGGTTTTACTTTATATTTTTTTTTTCAGTATAAAATATGTTACAGATACACAATATAATTTCTCACAATCTTGAAATAATTAATATTTTTTTAATAAATTTCGGACGGAAACCATTAGAACATTCTTATACTAGGCTTGCTTACTTACCACGAATAAAAATTGTATTAATAATTAATTCAAATTCAATTAATTGTCATATATTGTATATTGCATTGACATTATGTTAACACTAGGTTCCTATAATTCCTGCATTTCTCTCTACCTATCCTGCCATGTGCGGGATAAAGCGTGAAGCTAAAAAAAAATATATTAACAACATTATACGTACATACGTCATTCTCGTCGTATTATGAACGCTGCGCTGATATCTTCCACTGTCAGCTATTGTCCGCTCGTTACCGCTACCACTTGACCCAAATACGATGTCATAAATCATATACAAGAAACAATATAATGTGTGCTTGTGTTTGATTGGGAAATTGCGATTTTGTTCTATTTATGTTTTTTATATATATAATGGGGTATATTGGTCATGATGGATCATATGATTGAGTTCATTGTGTGTTCGTCATATATCGTAGGGCAAAGGCGCAGCGTCTGCCTGTATACGCGATAGTGTACAAGTCTGATTCTAGGGAATTAATTTTTTGATTTGCTGGGCGTTAGTGCCAAATAAAAGCTGCTGTTATATATTTTCTGTATTACCATAAAACACTCCGACAATAATTTATCTCGTTGTCGAATATTCCAGCCGGTAAAAATTTGACGGAACGGCAATTACGCAAAAGTGCGACTCTTACGTGAAGTTGGTGAAACGGTTATTTAATTTATCTCACTGAAAATACTGTAGTTTGTGCAATCGATTCGTATCTGGACCATTCCATCTACATTAGGTCATTTTATTGTATTTATTTATCATACTTTGTTAAAGAAATAGGTAAAAACAAATAGCGTTACAATACAATTCTAAATTTATAAAGACATCACTGTGCAGTGGCAGCCTTATCTTCGTGGTGCAGAGGGTGCGTTACGTCTGCCTGTAAACGAGACGGTTGTGGGTTCGATTCCCACTCGGGGAAGATGGATTTTTCTATTTCCACTTTCTTCGTTCGGAAAACTAGGCTAAGCGCGGCGTTGAGTTCCGCCACTCAACACGCAATGCCTCGAAAAAGCCGGAAAGTGGGGGCCGGAGATTGCAGGAATTAAGTAACGGAGTGTCTTAACACTAGGTTCATATGGTTCTTGCAGTTCTCTCTGCCTACTCTGCAATATGCGGAAAAAAATATTAACTACACCTATAAATATCCGTTATGTATTTAATACTTATCTGACTATATATCTTATAAATCAAAGATCTTATCACTAATTTGAAGTTATAAATAATAATTCCTGATTACGACCCCTAAATCTTTATATAATAATATATTATGAACAATATCTTTTCAGGTACATCGTCCTCTCGCTTGACCCACTTTGTACATCATAAATAAGCTCCCAACAGCCTTTGAGATCAAAGGACTGGATTCTTATCTGAATTTGTAAGCTTTTATATCTAGATTTTAGGTTACCTTGAAATTTTGATATGAATATATTCTTGTATACACATACAATGTAGATTACTTAAGAAAATGTTGCTAGTATTTTCTATTAAATGCGTTCTATCAATGCGTAGTGTTGGCAACACCTAAAGTGGTTAATTTTTAATTTGTTTTATAACTTTGGACAACTTCCATTAGCATTTTTCAACTTCCATTAGCATTTTTCTGTTTCAAAACTACATTTTAACAATATATTATAAGTTAAAATTAGTGTACAATAAATAATTAGATAAATATCACGATTTTTTTTTTGGCTTTAATTCCGCACATGGCAGGGTAGGCAGAGAGAAATGCAGTAACCACACGAACGTAGTTCTAAAACACTCCGTTGCTTAGTCCTTGCTTTCTCCGTCCCCGCTTTCCGCCTTTTCGAGGCATTGTGTGCGTTTCGAGTGGCGAAAGTCAACGCCGCGCTTTGCCTAGTTTGCCAGAACGAAGAAAATGGAAATAGAAAAATCTATCTTCTCCGACTGGGATCGAACCCAGAACCGAACCTGAAACCGTCGCGTTACAGGCAGACGTTGCGCCTCTGCGCCACGATGGTCCTCTATATCACGATGATCGCATTGTATTTAAATCATTTGATATAAAAAGTATTACTTAGAATAATTATATACAGTGTTGTTAGTGCAATAGACACGTGCCAATAAAACATTGTTACACATTATTGTATTTTATAGTAATGTTAAATTATATATGAAAGTTTCACGTTTTTTTTTCAAATATAGCAAGGTAGACGGAGAGATACAATGTTAAGATACTCCGTTCTCTACCCTCCGCCCAATTTGGAAACATTATGTATTGAATAGCGGAACTTAACACCGCAATTTCTTGTTCCCAGTTACGTAACTATTCATTATCCCAAGTGGGAATCATATCCACAATCGTCGTACATATATCAAACGTTGTCCCGCCATGCCATGACGGCCTTTGTTATATTAAGTTTTTACAAAGAATAAATTTAAACCCTTTCAACGAAATCCCCGTTGTCCATTATCCACCTCTGATCCAGTATTATGTGTTAAGTGTTCCCAACAGGCTTTTGACGAAAGAACTTGTAAAGCTTCATCTAAAATTTAATCTGGAAGCCTTACACTTTCTTCGATCTGAGCTTTTAAGCTTTTTATCTCTTTGTTATGTATCGCTAGTAAAGTACTGTTGGAAAGTGTTCGATTTCCATAGGGATTTTTTGTTATATATTTTAAAATTATGTTCTCTTATTAAGCTTATAAGCTTCGAAAATGTTTTAATTTCACACAAATGTACACTTTTAATGGACACTATCTGAAATGTGTAAATATATTCAAAATACATATACATACAAAATAGACCCAAAATATGAAATAATAAACAACCAAGATTTTTCCTCTACATTGGGTTTTTTTAAAACACTAAGTGCGAGCGTGGTCGACTCATTTTGTATTTTGTAATGATTTATGTTGCATTACCAGCGTATATACGTGCTTTAAATCGTAGTTTGAAGTATCTGATACTTTTTGATAGTAATGGTAACATTTTTGAACGTTTTAGAGTTTTTCATAACTGAAAGTTTGTGAAGATTGATGTATGCATGTATGTTCTTTACTCTGTCACAAGAAACTGCTTGATGGATTTTGTTGAAAATTTACCGTAATATAGGTTGTACATCGGAATACAATTTGTGATGATTTTTTTCAAAGAAAGCTCACGCGGGTGAAGCCGCAAGCGGGTTGCTAGTATCAAGTAGTCTAATAAACGCCAACTATAATAAATTTATTTCACATTTCCAAATTTTACTACCTACTGTCCTATAAACGTCAAATTGGACAAGAAGGAATTCTCCAAGTATCTTACTCTTGAAATTAACTGAATTTTTGCAATGTGGTTTTTACTCTACTGTGCGGTTCCGTAGGAACTTTTTTCCACGCACCACACTAATGTGGAATAGCCTACCTGCTTCAGTGTTTCCTGTTCGATACGACATGGGTACCTTCAAAAAGCGCGTCTACGTCCACCTTAAAGGCCGGCAACGCTCTTGTAACAGCACTGCTGTTACACAGGGCCGTGGGTGACCCGACCGCTCGTTTGCCTTGTCCTTCCCATAAAAAAAAAAAAAAAAAAAAAGAAAAACAAATATACGTCATAATAATTTCATTTTTTACTAAACATTAACAAAATTTAAAAAGTTAGTTGATTAAATATATTGTATTTTAAAATATATTTTTGGGGTCTTTTCTGTTGAACTTATCAACGTACGACTATTCTGATTTAAAGAATAGTCTTTATTACCAGTGTGATGATAGATTCTGTGTAAATTATTAATAAATACACTTAAAAACCAAGTATTGAAGATAATTATAAATCTAATTTATATAATAAAATACAGCATTCATCATACATTATATTTACTTTGAACAAAAAGAAGCAACCAAATATTCTTAAATCTGTTTTGAAATTTTTCTCATAAAAGATTCATGTTAAGTCTTTAGTATAATTGGAAACCGCATGCGTATCCGGATCTGAAAGTCAACAATCGGTATCTAACTATATCTCCGACTACATAATAATGCAACCGACTAGCTACCGAATAGCTGCTTCAAGCACTTTCGAATAATCTATTCACACATGTATCTAGTATTGTCAGTCCTAGAAGCACCACTAACTAACCAGCTCGAAAGGAAGTTCAACTGAGAAGAGTAGGCGAGAAACTTAACAGGTGCCCCTTTAAATTACATTTAAAATAAATTTACAACTGAACTTAGCCTCCCGAATGAGCATCAACATTAATTAAGTCCTCCCACTCACATCCGTATAATATTCTGGGATTGAGTAACATATTCCCTAATAAAATTAATTTTAGTCTTGATTTTAATTGTTCTAATGGAAAGTCTGTACGTGTTTGTGGACATTTACCCTCTGAAGGCGAAAACGAGGTGTAATCAGATTAGTTTTACTCTTTGTACTTATACCGTCCTTATCACTGTTCTTGAAATAATTGTTAATATTTTGCGTATATATAAATATAATTACGTATAAACAAAATAGTATTTTAGTTGTATTGTGATGCAAGCGTAAGACTACCCGCTTTATTAAAATGAGATCTCATGCTGTAAGTAGCCCGCCCTACTCTTTTCTGAATTATAAATGTTTACTTAATATCTGCAGCATTGTTCCAATGTCCCATAGAACAAGATGAAACTAACAATTCGGGGAAATATTTGCGTCTCTCTCACTTTTCTAAAAGCGTAAGCAACAGAGCTCAGCCATTTTCACTAACCAATTTTACTGACCCTGATGTAAAAACACTGCTGAACGTATTAGGAATTTTATTATTAAGGCTTAAATTGTTTCAGTCTCTTAATATTGGACATAGTAAATCCTGTACATGTAGTTATTTCGCGTTCAATTTTAACCGTAAACCAGTAAAGAATCAGTTTATTATTAACTTTGTTGTAATAATCTATATTACCTACATATTTACCTAACCTAACCACCTTTAAAATCTAACCAAATATTAAACGAAGATTATTTTAATTTTTTAAAGGGAACCACAGTGAACATATACATACATAACACATAATGTAGCGGCGTAACCTTGTTAGGCTTGTATAATCGGATTATGCTTTGTCAGTAGTCACACAGACGGAAACGTGGTTCGGTCGTATTGATGGAACTAATTGTGTAAGCCTGTTTGTGAATCACATTTGTGCATTTCACGTCGGTTTATTACTCTGCATGCATTATTGTTGATATTTGTACTGATATAGGAGAGAATAGAGAGTTTATTTATTTGCTTTTATTTTACTATATAGAAAGTGGAACTTGGCCTTAATAAGTCCTTATAAAAGTTCACTTCTAAAATTTTGATTTTCAATGGACAGTCGTGGGGCAGAGGCCCAGCATCTGCCTGTAAACGCAACGGTTTGTGGGTTCGATTCCCACTCGGGGAACATGAATATTTCAATTTTCATTTTCGCTCTGACAAAGCGCAATATTGAGTTCCGCCGATATATATATATATATATATATATATATATATATATATATATATATATATATATATATATATATATATATATATATATATATATATATATATATATATATATATATATATATATATATATATATATATATATATATATATATATATATATATATATATATATATATATATATATATATATATATATATATATATATATATATATATATATATATATATATATATATATATATATATATATATATATATATATATATATATATATATATATATATATATATATATATATATATATATCTGAGTAAGATGAAATTAAACGAGAACAATACTTTGATCTTTATTATAAATGTGGTGAACACCGGATACACCTGACCCGTCCATAAATAATGAGCCAACGCCTTTCGCCGCGCCTCTTTGTGTTCAATTTAATTATTGACTGAAAATGTCTACTATGAACAGTTTTAGTGCTTAATTATATGTTTTTAAGGATTTTACAAAAGTTATTTTTTATATCATGACAAATACCTATAATGTAATTGACTTATACCATTTTAAGACCTTAAACAGATTAATTAAATATTCAATTCATTTTTTGAGAGTGTCTTATCACTAAGTTCCGTCTATCTGCCCTGCTTTAACTAAGCTTCTCTTTTTAATTTATTTTACTTTGCATTTAAATAATGCTTTTTTTTTATTAATTCTGTATAGGTAATATTTTTTGTATTGGTAACATATTGGATACTGTGTACAGAAACACTGAGTCTCCGATCTAATACGTGTTCCGTATGACCAGTAAAACAACAATGCAATATACTCTTAGTCGATATCGTTTTTCTCGCATTTTCATTATATTTTATCTATTACGGTATCATTCATATAGTGTTTATGACAGGTAAGTACTGATTTACCTAAAGCATACAATTTTTTATGCCTGACAGCTTCATGGGAAACGAATTTTATCAACAAACCGCTTAAAATTGATTAACTAACGGGTAGGTACGTAGATTAGCTTTTTGTACAAAAAATTCTAATACTACTTAAATTGAGTTATGTCTGATTTAATAAAAAGATATAAAAATGACTTATGCCTGCGGGGGAATCGAACCAACAACCATCACGCGTACAGACATGGCGCCCTCATTAACTTTTTCATTACATATATTTTAAAGTGTTTTCACAACCTTCCTACCAATTATGTATATTTCATATAACAATAATATGTATACAAATGCGAGTGAGGTTGGTTCTAAAATAGACACACACATTATCGCCTTATCGTCTAACGATCGATTTCAGTTTACAATGAGTCACTAGCGTTACAGCCAGCTATGAGAACGCGTGGCTCGGTCAATGTCAGAAAAACATTCCCACATACTTTTAGATGATAACATTTACATAGTGGGCTTTGGAAACCGCTCGTAATGGTAGGACGCAATTACGGTGTTTTTGGTAAGTTATAATGTTTACGATAGCTTTGGGTTCAATTATTTATTTATTTATTTATTTTTAGCTTCACGCTTTATCCCGCACATGGCAGGGTAAGCAGACGGAACTGCAGGGACCGTGGGAACCTAGTGTTTAGACACTCCGTTGCTTCCTGCTTTCTCCGTCCCCGCTTTCCGCCTTTTTCGAGGCATTGCGTGTTGAGTGGCGGAACTCAACGCCGCGCTTTGCCTATTTTTACTAGAGCGAAGAAAATAGAATTAGAAAAATCCATCTTCCCCGACTGGGGATCGAACCCAGAAACCGTCACGTTATCCCAGAAACCCAGACGTTGCGCCTCTGCGCTACGACGGTCAATTATTGTTATAATGAATGTACTTGTTTACTTCTTGGTTTAAATACAACATCTCTTTTTTATATCATTAAAGCATATCATTTTTTATTATTTGTTTCAAAAGTTTATTAAAAAAACTCCTGTTTATTCTAGACTAGCTGCGTTCGCAATTTTGTCTACGTGGAAAAATTTTAACATTCCATCCAATTCAATTTTTCAATTCAAAGAGTTATTTTGTTGGAATTTTGTCGCGCAACTATTTTTAAGTTAAAATAATTTTATTTAAGAACGACCGTTCTTAAATAAAAATATTTTAGACCAGAAATAAATAGTTCAAATTTAATATTGGTAACTTTAAGTCCCCCCTTAATAATTTTCTTAGTAAATATCTAGCAATCAGTTATATTTTATTATATGTACATAATCAATACATTCTATTTATGGATTTATGACATAATTAAACAAAATATACCTAATTTTAAGTGGCATTAATTATAAAATCAACTCCAGTTGTTAATCTATCATACTCTTGCCTACCAGCAGTCCTACTGATAAAATTTATCAATTAATGTTTCAGACATATGTAATATTATGATACAAATTGTACTTAATGCCACTTAATTTAATGTTAGTTTAGCTAATTCCAGTCTCTGTGTGTGCCGGTGAAGCTCCATAAAGTTTATTAACGGATTATTATTTTTATAATCTACTTACGAAATGAACTGGCAAAAAAGGTCGAATTAATTTGTTTCTTGAAGTTTCAGCTCAAAATGAACCCTTTTATTTTATCCGTTTAAAGGATAATTATAAAATTATTAGAAAAGTATACTTTAATGTTTATACCAAAAGTCAAATATTTAACGGTGTTTTCATTTAATAGAAAATAACGTTGTCATTATTACTTTAATTTTATATAGTATACGCTTATTTTCTGACTAATGTGGGGATTTCGGATTTAAAAAATGTATTTGAATGTGTGTTTACACGCTTTATCGTTCCAGTTGGTAGAAAGATATTCTAGATATAATAATTAGTTCTCTACTTTCCGTCTGAATATTAGGCATTTTTCGAGCTTATTTAACACCGTTTTTCGTCTTACAAAAGCTAGACCTTGAAAATAATTTTCCATACTAAGAATCGAATCCAATCCAACCGTCGTGGCGCAGAGTAGTAAGCGTCTGCCTGTAAACGTGACGGTATGAGGGTTCGGTTTCCAATCGGGGAAGATGGATTTTTCTATTTCCATTTTCTTCCCTCTGGCAACTGGGCAATTCACGGCGTTGAGGAGTTCCACCACTCGAAAAAGGCGGAATGTGGGGACTTAACACTAGGTTCATATGGTTCCTGCAGTTCCCTCTGCCTACCCTGCAATATGCGGGATAAAGCGTGAAGCTAGAAAAAAAAAACAAGCGTGTTTACCGCATTACACTGTCCCACTGGGCCTCGACAGTCTGACATAATACTGTCAAAAAATAATTGCCATCAGTAACAAAGTAATATTACTTTCTAAACATTTCTCTTTTTTACTTCAAAAATCATAAAATTATATAGTTTAGAAGAAAACCTATTAATGATTTCGTTTTCCTTCCCGCGTCCCTATCGCGAAATGTCCACATCGTACACAAACCGTGACCTCAGTGTTATCGGCGCTGCCGTACGTGCGACCGCGTTGGTCTAACATAAATCCTCCTTTAAATTTAATACGAGAAAATAATAGCTTCTTGAATAAATCTTGTATAAGATTATAGACAGTGGTATTTTGTATGGAAATATCTATTTTATATAGAAATTAATACAGTTTTAAGTTTGTTGTTACGTTTAAATTTGTGAATTTAAGTTTTTCAATAATATGCCGGATTTGTATAATCGTGCGGTAAGTTTATCTATAGTTATTAATAATATACCAGTTAGATAGAGGCCATCGAGTGTGCGTCGACTGTGAACGTTATAGTGGGTTCGGTTTCCAACTGAGGAATAAATTTATATCTTTTTTGTCTTTTGTAAGTGACTTCTGCTAATTGACAAGCAATAATTATTATACATTACAAATTTTATATTTTCTCGGCCTACTACACTTAAGAAAGAAGCGGTAAACAATAAAAAACATTTATAGGTACTGCTAGGTCTTCCAAAAATATTCTAACTCATTTTTACTGTAAAAATTAGCAGTTTGGTTGGCACTTTTTATGCACATTTGTATTAAGCAAATAAGTGTGTTGACGTAAACACGTTTAGCTCATGTGTGATCAAAAGCATATAAAGTTTTAGAAATACTGAATCATTTGTAATTAATAATTATAATTACATTATTGTATAACCTTTTATGTATATTTATAAAAAAGCTTCTTAATTTGTGTAAAATACATGAAGATTACTCAAAAAGATCCTCGGTTTAATATAATCAAATTATAAATAACGTCCGATATTGGGTTAATTCTGCGTTAGCCTTGGCTTCTATGTTTACAAAGCGACCGGCAAACATTACATAGTCGTATATGAGTGTTTAAGCGATATAAACTGTTGTGAGATAGAGATCTTGGATGCTGAGGACGGATGTCTTGTTAGCTACTAATATATAAAGAACGTGCTTAGATAGTTTGGTCACGTGGGAAAAGTGAGTGATGAAAAAATGGTTAAAAAGATATATGAAGTAAAAGTGCGTGGTAAGAGAGGTAAGGGGAGACCTGGGTTGACTTTCTAAAACACAGCATAAAAGATGCATAAAAGATATTGGAGGAAGTTCATGTAAAAATCATGAGGATTCTATGGAGAGCATGTATGAGGAGGGTATATATATATATATATATATATATATATATATATATATATATATATATATATATATATATATATATATATATATATATATATATATATATATATATATATATATATATGTATATATACATATATATATATATATATATATATATATATATATGTATATATACATATATATATATATATATATATATATATATATATGTATATATACATATATATATATATATATATATATATATATATATATATATATATATATATATATATATATATATATATACATATGTGTTTATATATACAATACCCGCTCATGTGGAACAAATTTGAGTCTATTTGTTTTATTATATATTTATTTACTTATAATTTTTAAATGCCGTCATGGCATAGTGGGTCACCATTTGACTGATAATGTAAAAAATATGTGTTCGATTCCAACTTGTGAGAATATAAATAATAATATATTTTTTTATTGGATTTGTTCTCATTCTACCATTTAACTCCTTATATAGTCTTTAACATTAGCAATATTTTTTAAATTAGGACTAAAATAGTGAACGAAGAGTTCACATTACACTCCCCCTGCAGAAAACTTTAAAGAGAAGTTTTTATAACAATTAAAATGTCTCCATATATTATCTAGGTACATATGTTGCAGTATGACCTTTAAATTTAAACCAATATATCAAAAGTTGAGTAATTTATGTGGCTAGGTAGGTATTTAGTTCTATGTATTTATCTGCCAATGCATCAATATTTATTCAAGTGCATCGTGCACACGTGCTTCGAGTGTTACATTACCTTATTTATGTATATCATAATGTACAATATAAATATATATATGCCTCAGAGGTTGTGAGTTCGATTCCTATTTGGGTAAAATTAGGACCGTCGTGGCGCAGAGGCGTAGCATCTACCTGTTAACGCGACAGTTTATGGGTTCGATTCCCACTCGGAGAAGATGGATTTTTCCATTTCCATTTTCCTCGCTCTACAGTTCCCTCTGCCTACTCTGCCATATGCGGGATAAAGCGTGAAGCTAAAAAAGAAATTACATAAATAATAATTTTTATTTTCTTCGCTTTGTTAACTAGGTATATAGGGACGTTAAGTCCCGTTCCGTATATATATAACGCCACGAATCCAGTCGTTTATATCGGGGCGAAAATTAATTAACTGAGCCATAAAACATCAAGCGGCTAGTTCTGGTATGAATCATTAAATACTGAGATAAAGCAGTCCGGCTTTAAGGAAAAACTAACAAGTTTATTTATAAATACCGGCGCTAAATAGTTATTTCTGAGGGCTATCAATTGCAGTGCCTGCGAGTCCTTAGACTACCTGACATTGTGCTTTTACGTCGTCTTCGCAAAGGCAATTAATGTTTTATTGCTGTTCTGACAAAAATCCGAGATAAATTTAAAAAAAAAATAAGCTTCACGCTTTATCCCGCATATAGCAGGATAGGCAGAGGGAATAGTAAGAACCGTGGAAACCTAGTGTGAAGACACAACGTTCAGTGATTTTCGTCTTTCGAGGCATTTCGTGTTGAGTAAAGAAAATAGTATGAAATAATCCATTGTCCCCGAATAGGATTCGAATACAATGTCCATTAAAATTACGAAAGTTAAATATGAGTTCGTTGAACGCATTAAGTACGTTTAAATAGAATTAGTAGAAATATTCTCTTAAAGTTTATAAGAATAGTTCTACAAGACTTATTAAAGTCAGCTATTAGCTGATCCACGAAACTTAGTATGATTGTAAATTCTAAGCAAAATAATCGTCATTATATATTATTTGTGTAAACGTTTTAATTGCGCACACTTAGAGAGTTTTTGACCTTGAATTGTACTTTTGGTACCGGATTAACGATCTCGACAAGGTGGATTGGTGAAAAACATAGCTAATATTCGAATTTGAACAGTTCAACTGATAACTGATTAAACAAATTCTACACGTTAGCATAATGGATTTGCTTGAAATGCATTCGCGCGCGCTTTTTATCATTCTTAAACAATAATCCTTTAAAAAATAACATTTTAAACTTTAGCCTTCAAAAATTAATAAAACGAAGCGCATGTCTGCGGGCAACCCAGTAGTCCAATTTTGATTATGTGACGACCGTTTCGTCCAGTGAATTCAATGTATCGCCGTTAAGATAACATCAAATGCACAGTACGCTCGAAACTGTCCTTTTATTCGGAGCAGTTGAATGCTGTAATGTTTTGAGAAACAACAGAGCTCGATCGACTTCAAATTGATTGTAAAATACGTATAAAACTCATAATGTTCTCCATAGTTTCTTAACATTTAGATTACATACATATATACAGATTCATATATATTTTTTTAATATATGAGAGATGTTTTATTTATTATTTACTGTGTTAGTTATTATGGTTCCAGGTTTGAATTCAAAATAACATTTTACTATAATAACATATATGTGACGGAAGTAAGTGTGAGCGGTACTCTAACACCTAGGGTTTCGTACCAATTCCCTGATTGTAGATATTACACAGAGAAAATATTATGAATAAATAAAAATAAATAATATTTGCGGTAGTATTTACTGATTTTGTATGGAATTAACTACAAATATTGATAAGTATATATTTTTTTTTCTGTAAGTTATAAAAATTGGTTAAAAATTACGTTTCTTGGTTTGTATGGAAGCCCCCTTTAATATTTACTTTATTGTCATTTAATTATTTGTTTTGAAAGATAATAAAATAAAAATAAATAAAAAAAATATAATATAAAAATGATCCTAAATACATTAAATGTTGTATAATTTGTCATGTCCTTCATAAGACATTTAATAGTATAGAAAGTGAAAGTGAACGTTGAGAATTTTATGACATCAATGTATTCTCGCTTGTATCGGATTTTTTATATAACTGTAACATATTATATTTTTACTAAGGCTTCGCCTGTGGAGTCTAAAAGTCACAGAATAATATGGGTACATCACTTGATGTTGGGTATTATAATAGTCCCAGATAACTCCGATCAGGTATAGTTAGTCACGTCAAATTGAATATTGTATTGTAAAATAACTTATTTATAAATACTATAATAACGGGCACTAAGTTTACATGGTTCCTGCAGTTGTCTCTGCCTACCCTGCAACATGCGGGATAAAGCGTGAAGCTAAAAAAACATATATAGGCTAGTTTTAAGGTATAGGCTATAGATATTAATTCGCGCTAATTCCTGAGATAAAAGCGTCCAATTAAGTAAAATTGTGAATAAATGCTAGTATGTCATGAGATAATGTACTCACAACTTTCCCACTTATTCTATCATAAATAAACATCGAGTTATACTGAAAACTTGTTGCAATTCTTGAGCGCTAACTTTAAATTTATTCATATAGTTCCATCTACGACTACTGGTATAAGATATTTTCTGGGAAAATGAAGTCAATATTAATTTACTTAGAGTTACGTTTTTTTCGCCACTTGTGACATTCTTAAATAAATAATGTTATTTTAATTTTGTCATGTTCTGATACAATATGTTTCGTCTTAAGCCAGGCAAAGGCTTTAATTTAAAAGCTTTGTATGAAATAAATTAGAAATATAAAGATAATAAAGCACGCAAAATCTAAATGCGCACAACAAGTTTATGGAGTACAATAAATAAGTAAACTGAAACTGATCTTTTAATACTATGTAGTTCTACTTACTTTTCCGTTGCATACCGCAAATATGTAGCGAGTCTTAAAACAATATAGTCTTGAAAAACTTTGTTTAACCCAACGTTCTTCGTATACCTATATATGTTACTTTCCTACTATACATATGTAGTTTAGTATATAACATATATAACTCACATATTTATAATATTTATTATGTTCTACAAAAATGTAGGACCTCTTCTAATTTTACCTAGTATCTTTCCTTTAACTCCAAAGTTTAGTAAATGGTCCTTTTATGGACAAGTTAAGCGGTAATTTATTTTCATTTAGGTATACGAGATCGTTTCATCCGGACTTCCGACCTGACCCAGATACGAAGGCTTTAGTGGCTATTTTGTCATGTTTAATGGACTCCACCACTCCTATAGCCGTTAGGTTTATTCCCCTACTTTGTTAAGTGAGTGACATTGATTTTTACGTATATATATATATATATATATAATATATATATATATATATATATATATATATATATATATATATATATATATATATATATATATATATATATATATATATATATATAATTTGCTGTACTTGTGTTTACTGTGGTCTTTGTCATTGTGAATAAGGTATGCGGACGAAGCTGCTGATTAGGTACACCCTGTAAACACGACGGTTAATGGGTTCGATTCGCACTCAAGGAAGATGGATTTTACATTTCCATTTTTTTCACACTGGCAACTAGGCAAAGCGCGGCGTTGAGTTCCGCCACTCAACACACAATGCCTTGAAAAAATGGAAAACAGGGAACCAAGTGTCCTAACATTAGGTTCCTATGGTTTCTGCAGTTCCCTCTGCCTACCCTGTTATGTGCGGGGTAAAGCGAAGTGAAGCTATAAAAAAGAACATATAAAGTAAATAAACCTTCAAATTTTCCCTTTTCGTAACCATCCATAACAAGACTAATTCCCTTCCCGGTTAAGTTTGACATTTTTATTTATTATAAAAAGCTCTTTATTAAATTTGATGAAAAAAGCACTCCACAAATTAAATCAACCTCGGCCTTGCTAAGTCGTTGTGACTCGATGTCTATAATCGCGTTAATTGAGCCCCAGGGCTTCCTAATGCCATTTGCAAATGAGATTTACATACATACATACATACATATTACAAGTATTATTACATAATTAAATAAGTTTATTGTAAAATTATTATTTTTAAAATGTCAATATAAAACTGAAAATGATAGAGTGACACAAAGAGTAGAAAAGGTTCTTCGTTTAGAAATAAGTTATATTTCAAAAAAAATATCAACGGGAAACGGAGTGTCTTAACACTAGGTTCCTGCGGTTTCCTCTGCCTACCTTGCTATGTACTGGGTAAAGCGTAAAGCTCTAAAAAAACAAAACAATCAAGTTCTATATAACTTATTATTTAAATATTTTACTTAATTTAGATTTCCTTAATGCTGTTATGTTTGTTTAATCGCCTATAAATATTTAAGTAGAAAAATATTACAAAATTCGCGGAAATTTTAAAATTTTTAACACATTTTCGCAAAATATGTATGACTTAACTCATGCATTTTTGCGAGTCACTTTGGCGAGTAAAATTCTGCCGCTAGAAAGTTGAACATTTTACAATTACTTAACGTATTAAAAGGCATAGTTGTGAAACTATTTATTAATAAAGTTTGGCTGCCTAAATTTTGGCGAACAAAAAACCTTCTTTTTTCCCTTTATGAAGGAACCTTGTTTACAATACACTTATCCACTTTGCACCACATTTTGACAAATTTTGTCGTTTTTTTTTTCTACGGAGAAATGTGAACATTCTTCGTCAATGGATTGAATCCACAACCATCGTTTTTCCTATTAGATACTGTCGCCGTAGTCTTCAACTGATATATAAACCAAATGGAAGAAAAGAGTGTCTTAACACTACCTACCTTTGCCGACCTTTCTTTATGCGGGTTAAAGCGTGAAACAAACAAATCAAAACCTGTATTATGTCACGCAAACTTTTATGTTCTTAATCATCCGATTAATAGACTCGTATAATAAACGTGAATATAAATTTTTAGTCACTTTATTATCCACTTTTAACCTTTAAGACAAATTTATAGTGCCTTACGTCATTTTTCTTGAAGCGTAATTCAATGTCTTATTTTTTATTAACTTCACGCTTTATCCCGCTCACAGCAGGTTAGGCTTTGTAGACAATTCGTAGTGATGTAATTCAACACCGGGTTTGTTGGATTTGAACCCATAAACTGTCGCGTTTACAATCAGACACTGCGCCTCTACGTCACGAAGATTTTTTTTTAGTAATATAAAAGATATATTCATATAACACCACTATAGCTGCGAGTACTTATATATAAAAATTTACTTATGTAAGCATTATTTGGGCTAAATACTTCCAAGCCTGTTAATGACCAGCTAAGTCGAGCTGAGAGCTAATTGCCTTTAGATTTAATCGTGACTCGTGATTTACTTTCTCTAATCTGTATTGAAAGTGAATACTGGTAAAAACATGATGGATGACGCTTTGGATTAATTTTGGGTACAATTCCAAATGTAAACTGTTACAGCTATTTATAAACATGAATATGTTTACATATGTACATATTATATACGAATATGGATATATATGAACATATTATATATGTATATATGTCTTTCTATCCTTTATACTGGTTAGTTAGAGTAGTAACGAGACACTCTGTTATCTACTTTTCGATTGAGTCTGAACACTATATGCTTAGAGGAAGATCTCAACGCCACTCGCAGTATTACAATAGTTAAGGCATGACAGTTGATCTAGGATTATGTTATGTTTCTGAGGGGCCTGCCGTAGGGCGGGCAGTCACCGGCGGGGGCCTGGACGCTTTGGACTCCCAGGCCCTCTCCACGCAGGTGAGGTCGGAGCGCCGCTGGATATTTTTAGTGGGTATACCGGGAACGCCTTTACCGGGAGTCCCACATACCCCTCTCCCGTCCCCCGACGGGAAGGGGATGCGTAATGGCATATTTTCCCAACGACAAAAAAAAAAAAGATTATGTTATGTAAAAAATTTTTTGTAGCACATTTGGATGTAAGATCTCACAATCTTGAACGCGATAAACCAGCCATATCACTTAGTAGTTTCTTCGTTTGTAGTATTAAATTGAATTTGCTCAGTCTGTGCCACTTGTTATACCTTATTTCACCTTCATACTGTTTTTGTGCATAGTACACAGATAGATACTAGTGTGAGGACACATAGTGTCAATATTTGTTTAGCTTTCCATATAAATTTGAGACATTTAGTGTTGTGCTAACCGACTTGTGAGCCGATTGATTAAGCCCATCATCATCATCATCGTACTCTACTAAATAGAAGTGCCAATGATCTCAGAGCATATGGATTGATAAAGACGAGTAAATTGGAAATTTTTGGCATTGCTATCAAGTTTTTACCGAAAAAAAACGATCGTTGACGTCATCAATATCTTTTATCGTCATTATTTTATTTCTTTTTAATTAAAAAAGTTGTTTGTTCTTATATTACAAAATGTGAACAACTTTTAATAAACTCAACATACAAGTCTATATATATATATATATATATATATATATATATATATATATATATATATATATATATATATATATATATATATATATATATATATATATATATATATATATATATATATATATATATATATATATATATATATATATATATATATGTAACCTTTCTTAATTTAAACCTACGACCTCCCCGTATTATATCTATTCCACACATCATTTTTATAACAACATCTTGCGAAACCACAAAAAAAAAATTTTCGTGCACTATCTACTAAGTAAGCTATAATTTTTGTAATAAAACTATATCTGCTTTGATCTGGCCAATTAAGTTTATATTGTCGTTAGGTAGCCACGGTCCTTGACACGCTCTCAGACAGTTGATTGTGACCAGCAAATTGGTATTTTTCAACAAAATCCAATTGCCTCTGGAAGGTTGGCTATATGGGTCATGCGCGAGGCTGCGAGGTCATGGACCGAAATAAATTACATCTTGATGACTGATCTGTGTCATGCCATCTTGTTAGTGAATTATAATGAGGGACGTGAAAAATATTTTTTGTATACAACTTTGTTACGTATCTTCGTATCTCTCCTTTGGGCAGTATTATGATAAAAAATAGAGAATTTCGCATGTGAAATACAGTAATAACAGAATTGAGCGCTGTTTTTCAATCCAAAAATGGGTGAAAAGGGGCAAAAAAGAATTTAATATTTTAAAACGTAATGTACAGTGCAAATAATATGTTAAATTAAACTTTTTGGTAGTTGTACATTTTTAAGAAAAAAGAGAAATAAGAGCAAGTGATTTAATACTAAATATTTTTTTGTCTTTATTTTTATTGTACCTATTCCAATACTAATTTGTATCATTGTATCATAAATGCTTTATAAAATATTGAAATATCGCACCATTTTGAAAATTCAAGCTTAGATTCAAGAAAATGGGAGCACTGCTTGATGTGATGTGTCAAGAAGTTCTTAGATTGTTTTCATTTAAAACTGAAGATCTTTCACAATGCGAATATAGGGCAGAATAACAAAACGTTAAAGTATTCAAATGACTAAAGACTCGACAGATGAAGCGTCGTCGTCTTTTTCGTTATTTCTGTGATTTTTGTTCACGAACAATAAAACTTATCCCACCTTCTGAGGAAAAAATATAAGTTGAAATGTTGTGTTATACAAGTAATCTGCCCCGTTTTTACACGAGTGCAATAGAATGATTTAGTAGTATATAAAGGATCCTGACTCCAAATTTAAAACTTCCAAATATTATTATAAGAAGAAGACAGACTATATATATATATATATATATATATATATATATATATATATATATATATATATATATATATATATATATATATATATATATATATATATATATATATATATATATATATATATATATATATATATATATATATATATATATATATATATATATATATATATATATATAAATATAAATATATATATATATAAATATATATATATATATATAGGTTTAACATTCATAGTAACATTAAAATAAAGAATTTTATAAAGTACATCAGTCAAATAAAATCTACATCATAAAAACGGAATAAATTTAAGCGGAGGGCTTAGGGAGAAGTGGATGAGACGTAAGCGAGGATAACCATTGAGCTTCTAAAGTAATGATGATGGCTTTGAGGGCGTGATCCAGAGACGAGATAAGAATCGTCTTTATATCGACATGGGAAAGTTGTTTAAGTGCTTTTTTACCTGAAGTAACCTATTTATAATGAAAATCATTTTGAATACTTGAAGAAAGCGGCAATATTTATTATTTTTTTCATACGAATTGTATGCTTATTATAGTATTATTACTTAGTGTTATTTAATTTTTTCTTATTATTTATAGGAAATGGCGTCCTGCTAAAGTCCTATAGAAGTTTAGGAGAGCACTAACACCGGCACTTCACCATGACAAAGAAGTTCGAATTCAATTGGCAGATACCGGTACCGGAACCTTTATTACAGGTGAGTTTGCACTTATAGAGTATAATGATGCCTCAGAGGCGTACCGTCTACCTGAAAACGCGAAGGTTTTTTGGGTCCATTCCAACTCGGGGTGGGTTTTTTTATTTCCATTTTCTTCGCCCTGGCAACTGGATAAAGCGCGGCGTTGAGTTTCGTCACTTAACACGCAATCCCTCGAACTGGTGGAAAGGGGGGAATGGATTTTCTTAACGTTAGGTTTCCACGATTCCTATGGCATCCTCTGCCTGCCATGCTAAATGCGGGATAAAGCGTTAAGCGACAAAAAGCACCTATAGTTTTTATTATAAGACATATTTAATTCTTAAATGGGGGTCATTTAATCCCACTGAAATGAATAAACCGCGCAATTACAAATTCAAATGCACAATATTCTTTGATTCTCAATAAGATTTGCAAACACTTTATACAATAAACGAATAAACACTAAGTGACCGCCGACTTAAAAGACAGTTCTGCTTCAATAGCCGGCAAGTGAACAATTGCTCTTTACAATACGAAAATAGCAATTTTAATGTTTCATTAAATTCATATTTAATTTGAAAGATAAACTCATTGTAAATATATATTTATTACTTCGATGTTTTGTATAATTGATATTACCTTCACAAGTAAATATAGAAAGTTTCTAGGTTACACTAAATTATTTACAATTTGAACTAAGAAACGCAAATCTAATCTATTCTCTATATTCCGTATTGTATGAAAATGCATTCAACAATTTTGGCAAAAATTGGATTAAAAGCTTGTGTGTGCAGTGCATACTAACCCACTGTAGTAAACGCGTTTACCGTACATTTACTGCAAAGTGTTTTTGGATTCCATCTCTGCTGAGAGTAAATTGTTTTAACTTACTCGCTTCGGTAAGTCAAAGCACAGCGTAGAGTTCTATCACTTAATACGCAACGTCTTAAAGTTGTATAGCGTAGAATGAAATATTGTAACATTAGTCTACTCGAAAAGAGAAAACAATAACAATAACTAAATATCTCTTTACTCGTGTTAACGAAAACAAGATTATTTCAAGCCACATACAAAGTTTTTACATTTTAAATATTTTAACTGTATA